>VMDO01002550.1:27689-165051 GCA_007922755.1 Pedetes capensis | reverse complement strand
GTGGAGGGGGGAAGGGTAGAGGAGGAGGAGGGGGCAAGGGGCAGGAGGAGGGGGAGGGGAGGAGGAAGAAGAGGAGGGGATAGCAAAGACTGATAAAGACTAGGATGGATCTGTGAAATCACACACTGATGGCTGCCGGACACATCAGCCTTCTGTAATGGCTGTAAAAATGGCAGCCGTACCCATCCCCTGCTGGGGATCATGGAGGCAAGAAGGTGGGCCTGGCTGGCCTTGGGTGGATGCGACAGGCAGTGACCCGAGTCTGAGTCCTGGATCCATCTCTGCAATGCCAGGGGACCTTGGTTCTGTACCCCACCTTCTCTGCACCTTTCACTGTGAACCAGTTGGTTCTCCCTCTCTTTTTTTTTTTTTCTTTTGCAGTCCTGGGGAGTCGAACCCAGGGCCTTGCACATACTTTGCAAGTGCTCTACCACTGAGCTGCACCCCCAGCCTCTTTTTTATTTTTTAAATTGAGACAGGGTTTCGCTAAGTTCGCAGGCAACCTATGACCTCGAATCTGCGATCCTCCTGCGTCCACTTCCTGAGTCACTGGGGTTACAGGGGTGAGCCTCGGATTCTGGCTCAGTGGTCTCTTCACTATAAAATGAGGGGCTGGGAAAGAAGGTCTCTGAGCTCCTGAGACACAGCTGAGGGTCCCCGACTGAACTGCCACTGCCAGCGACAAGCAGGCAGAAGCTCTGCATGTGCTGAGTCATGGAGGTCACTTCTGAAGTACACAATGTGATGGAAGTGAGGTGCCTGTTGGGGCATGCAAAGGCTGCTGCGGGGGGCCACCTGAGAAGAATACTGGACAATTTGACAGCATCGGTGGCCTCTGGGGAGCGTGGCTTGGCACAGGAGCAGGCAGACTTGTCACTGCCACATTTTAATTAAACCTTATGATGTATTTCAATAAATAAAAATCCACTTTAAAAACTATGCTGGACTCCCAAAGCCCCAGGTTTTAATGAATAAATAAAGGACCATTTAGATAAGTGGGGTCACCGGCCAATCCCTGGTGCCTTTCCTAATTACTCTCTCCCTCTGAGTACCAGGGACCTTTTGAGATCTTCTGGGCTGTGCTGTGCATCGTAGATCCTGTGCGCCTTTGCAGATGCTGAATGCTCCCCTGGAGTCCCCTTCACGACCTTCTCCATCTAGCAACATCTTTAAAGCTCAGCTCTCATGTCCCTCTCTGCGGGCCCTTCCCTGATGCTACCGTGGTGCCCAACAGCTGTCATTCTCTGCTATGGGGCTTCTATGACACTTCCCAGAGCCCTTTGCTAATGCTTACCTCCCTGGCTCTTCACAGTTCGGTGGCTGTCCTGGCAAGCTGTTTGAGGCAGGGCCTAGGTCTGATTTTAGGGTGTAAATGGGCCTCAACAGAGAGGGCTCCTCAGTGCAAATCTCTGCATCTCTGAGCGACCAGACACACACAGAGCACCTATTCCAGACGATGCCCTTGTGATTTATCCACCCAAACCAAGCCTGGGCTCTCACATCACTTCCCTCTTTGGCCTCATTTGAATGCAGGGCAAGGTAATTTTTAACATTCGCTTGAGCAAAACACAATTAGGAAGGGTTGCACCACGGCAAGAAGTCTGGGTAGTTGAGCCCACACACAGGCTGTGGGCCTGCCCCACCTGCCCATGGAGAATCGATTCTGTGGGTGCCCCACAGAATGATGGTGTCTGGGTCTGCACCGCAGCTGCCTCCCTGCTGTCTGCCTGGGAATCCAGTGGTAACCGACATCCATGGGAAGGAGCTGCCTGGCACCAGGTCCTGGGCTCTGGGACTAAACTGACTAAACTTAGCGAGACACTAACTCTCACTGGACCCCATCCTCAGACTGAGGCGCTTGGCCCAGAGTCTCTAAGAGCCCTGCCCATTCTGATCCTCTTTCTGGAACATTAGCCCAAGCATGGCAGAGCAGGGAGAGAAGCCACCTATAAACACACAAAAATCTCCATGTGGACATCGGGGACCAGACCAGGGGATGAGGATGCGCAACAGTTCCAGGATGATGTTCACATGCAAGACACACTCCTGGGGGAACCCCGAAACTGAAGGGAACCCCTCTGTCTTCCAGGGCTCTGAGTGGAAAGATACTGATGAAGGGAGTCGTCACCCAGATTGTCCAAATGTGCCGGAGGACAGGATACAAGTCATGCCCAACCCCTCTCGCTGCGGCTGAAGGAACCTCCCTAGCGAATGAAGTGATGAGACCAGGGCAGCCTTGATTTTTCACTCTGGTTTACATAAAAGATAAATCATTTATAAACTTTCGTTCGAACCCTTATGTCAGTTACTCATGGATTCCGGAAGGTTTTGCCTCCAGTAGCCTCCCGAATACTCTTTTGGTAAAACATCTGCAGATGCCCTTGGGGGTCTATGTTTGTTCTGGAGACTCAGCCACATCTCAGCTGGGGTTGGGTGGGGGTGGGGGAGGTCGAGCCAATCAGCACATTGCAATCCAGTGGCCATTGTGATTGGTTCAGGGGAGGAACATGGCCCACGAAAGACCAATCAGTATGTATTCTAGTACTTGCACCCAGTAGTGATGGTACAAAGGTTCTGGTTTCTGCTTGGATGAGAGGAAGGGGGATCCTGGAAATCATTTTGGGACTTTGACCCCATTCATATGGCCTCTGGGGCTGGGGTTTAGGTAATTGGTAGAGTGCTGCTCTGAGCTGAGGCCCTGTGTTCCATCCACAGATATGGGAGAAGGACCTGGCAGCCCACTCCCAGAACAATTTAGAAATAGCCATGGAAAACCCTATGAATAGCAGGTAAGCACTGACATAGTGTGGGGCATGGCACAGTGTCAGGGAGTGTTTCCTTCTGTTGTACATAGGGCCACCATGAGTTGGACACAACTTCACAGCACCAAACAACATATGGGCTCTAGGATGTGTCTGCAGGACAGGCTCAGGATGGGAAGGGAGTATAAGGGATCAGCATAGAAACACTGTCTTTACTTAGATCGTATTATTTCATGTAGGTTGAGAGTATGAAGGCCCAAATCCCCATTAAACATCTCACTAAACAGGAAGAAAGAAGAGATGAAAACTCTGCAGAGTAGAGAGACAAACCAGAATCTGGCAGTGACACTGCACCAGAATACTGAGGCTAGAACAAGATTTACCCTCAAACTGTTCAGTGATTAAAAAGTACATTCATTCCCTTTACTAATTTATGGCTCTTTATGGGCCAAGTCTTCTGTTCCTCACAAGAAAATAACACTAATAAACCATCCACTGTGCTAGGCCAGCTCTGGACTCTGAGCTTGAGTTCTTGAACTCACAGGTAGGTGTCTGATGGAGTGTGGGGTAGAGGATCTCTGAGCTGGTGAGGACAGGTGTGGGGTGAGAAATGACCTAGGAGGCCTGGACTCAGAGAAGACACCAGAGAGGGCAGGGACATGGTGTATGTGCACCTGACTGCTCTAGGCCGTCTGAGACCAGGCCAAGTCACACACTTGGAGGAGCAGGTGCAGCATTTATGGATGAGCCTGGGGGCTCCTGAGAACCCTCCCTGCCCCCAAACTCCTTCCCCCATCCATGGTGCCTCCAAACCCACCTGAGCATTTTTTCTTCAATTCAATGAAACATAGGAGGGAAACAAAGAGTCAAGAGATGTCCACATTAGAAGGAAGTCCCAGGAAGACCAGGCCATCCAGGACCTGCATAATCAAGCACCTGCCTCCCTGGGAGCAGAAATGGCTGACTCCACACTAGTGTGGCCAGGCTAGGCAAAGCACAGTTTTAGAACCTTGGATCTTCACTTCTGAGTTAGAGCACCCGGACTGGTCAATAGCTGATGTGCAGTTAGTCCTCCTGGTACATCCCATTATGCAAATGGGGCTAAGATTAACTCAGTTGGTAGAGTATTGCTCTGCAGTCTCTGAGGTCCTGAGTTCAATTCCCAGCACCGCAAAAATGGGAGAAAAGCGTGGCAATCCACTCCTGAGGCAATCCCAAAACAATCAGCCATTGAAAACCCTATGAGGATCGCTATGTCAGACGGGACTCGGCACCTAACAACAATATTATGTAAATGATTTGCCACCAGGTGGCGATGCAGAGTTTCAGCACATGCTATAGAATTCTAAATGGACATCATGGGTTCACTTTTACAGAAATGTATCTTTATTTTCTGCTGGGATTTAGCTCAGTTGGTAGAGTGCTGTTTCTCACTTTGAGGACCCAGCTTCGATCTCCAGCACCACAAACATGGGAGAAGGATGTGGCAATCCACTCCTGAAGCAATCCTGAAAGAATCAGCCATTGAAAACCCTAAGTGGGTCACCGTCAGTTGGACTCAACTTCATGAGATAAAGACAACATCTTTATCTCAAAAGGTAATTAGCATATAAAACTATGATCAACTTGATTATAACTTCAAAGGTGAACCGTGTAATTATAATTGGGATTACATACATGATCTCTACTTTATTAATTATATACCCCCTTCTAACCTTGCCAATGAGTGGCCAGACTTTCAGCCTTCACTGGCCTGGCTTTGAACCCCAACTTTGCCAGGTATTAGCTGTATTTCCTTAACAAGTCACTTCTCCTCTCTGAGCTCAAAGTATCCATCTGTAACCATGAGGTCCATATTACTGTTCTCAAGCACTAGCATCTAACAGGTGTTCAGTAAATCTCAGATGAATGAATGAATGAGGTACTTAGTGAAAAGCTTGGCGTAAATAGGAACTACTTAATAAATGACAGTTATTACTACAGGCAAAAAGGAAGCACATCTACCATGGAAACTGCAGACCACTGGCAGTAAGAAAGGGGGCTTTGTACGGATCGTAGGAACTCACCGGGAGGCCAGAAATCACAGTGTCTGGTGGCTGCCCGCCGCCTCACTGCGTAAGTCAGAAGCTTCTTGACTTCAGCGTACACATCCCCTCCATGCCATGCACCTCGGCTCTGAATCCCTTCTAGAATCCTCCCTGGCTCATGGCAACCTTCTCAGGAGCACCCCCCTCAGCCTTTCTGTGGGCCTCCTCTGAGGGCCTCCCCTGTGCAAAAGAGGCTGAAGTGCACCCCCTGGGCTAAGAAGTCAAGGGACTCGGCCTCGGTCATCTCATGGGCTGCCTTCCCTGACTCAGGCAAGCCTGCAGCTGGCTCGGATGGTGGCCTTGGCCCTTCCTGCGGCTCCCCTTCCCCCTCAGGCTTCAAGGCCTTGCCAGAGGCACAGATTCTCTTAACAGGAGCGAGCCCTGGTGCACTTCAAACCGCCTCGACTTCAACGGTGTGAGTTATGTGATGCTTTCTTTTCCCCAGCTTCAATGGGCAGAGCTAGCACCTCATAAAGCCACAGGGAAAATATTTGGCTGGTTTTGTAAACCGGGGCCACAAAGGCTCTCTTGTGACGGGCTGGCTGTGCCGCCCTCGCTGGCTCCCAGGATGCCCCGGCAGGCCCTGCCCAGGTGTGGGCAGTGCGGTTGGCAGACACCACGGCCCGCCTGACACCGGCCACCTGTGTGTCGGCCACAGGCCCTGGCAGCCTCTCAACCCTGCAGACTGTCTCCTCCCCCAGACTCCCAGATCTGGAGCTGCCCAAGCAACCCTGGCCACGGGCCACACAGGGGGGACCCTGGGGCGTGCCTGGGAGGCTTCAGAGAGGCAGCTGTGTGCTGCTCAGCCCAGCTACCCAGGGCGTGTCTGCAGTGGAAAGGGTCTCTGCGTGGCCCCAGGAGGCTCCCCTGAAGGAATCCACACACCAACATCCCTCCTGCCAGGCTCCAGGGCTTTCCAGCAGAGCTTCAGACTGGAGTTGGGTTTGGGGCAGGTTCAAGGTTAAAATTTAAAAGGTTCAGATTTGGTTCAGGTTTAAACCATATGTGTGGATAGCAGGGCTTGCAAGAGAACCTGAATATCTTCTGGTTCAAGGACTTTAAAACCTTTTTGTGAACCCCTGAACTTGAACCCAAGCCTAGTTTTTTTTTACTGAGTTTGGGTTTGGATTGTAATGTCTATTTTTCTTTAATCATTAGCTATTTAAAATTTGAAATTATTATGAAATTTGAAATTAGTACAAAAAATTATTCATCTATCAACACATGGGATTAAAATTTTAAACCCAAGCCCTCTAAATTTTAACATATTGAATCCACACCCAAACTTGAACCTAACTTTTGGAGCGTTCGAAGCCTTGCTTTCTGGCCTCCCTGCATCTGCTCTGGGTAGACCTCACTTGAATTGCCTTTCCTCTGGCCCCTTTCTGGCCATCCCAACCCTGCACAAGGGTCTCCCCTGTAATTCTGCATGTATAATTCTCCACTACCTCTGTCCACAAGCTCACAGCCCTCCTCATTGTCTATCCCCCTCATGAGATAATGAGTCATAGCCTCCTGAGGGGGCTTTATGACTTAATGCTGGGATTTTTATTTCACTGACACCTCGTTTATTTGCAAATGTTAGAGAAAGAGCCTTTTCAATGGTCCCAAATGTTTCTGATCAGTTCTTCTTTTAAGTGGCCAGTCTACATTTTAGTTTGATCTCCTTGGGTGGGGATTTTTCTAAAACATATTATGCTCTTGCCATAACCCAATCACCCGAAATATAATTGAATCCATTCTGGAAGGTTCAGAATTGGAAAAGACAATGCAGTCATTTTTGTCACTGTGACCATGCTCTGCCTGGTTCCTGAAGTTGAGGCTGCTTCCCTGCATAGTCCCTGCTGGCTGTTCCTTGAGGGTTCTTGCCTGTTGTCATAGTTCTGTGTCCTTCTAGTGGGCATGTGGTCAGATTCTGGGGATGGTGGCAGATGCACTTGCCCCTGGCCTTGTCTACCCCTCACTGGAGGGGGAGGCACCTGGCCAAGCCAGCCGATGCAAACTTGAGGAAGGTGTAAACAAAATGCAAATAGCATCTGGGAAGACCTTTAATAAACTGCAGAGCAGAAATGGGTTCCTTCCAAGGAAGGTGTGCCTGGCTCATGCCATAATATGTTCAATTGCATCATGTGCTTATGAAAGCTGGATGTTGAATAAGGGAGACAGGAGAAGAATGGATGCTTTCAAATTATGGTGCAGGAGATGAATATTGAATATACCATGGACTGCCAAAAGAACCTCCAGATCTGTCCTAGAAGAAGTGTAACCACAATGCTCCTTGGAAGCAAGGATGGTTAGATTGCATCTTATGTGTTTTGGACATGTCAGGAGGGACCATTTTCTGGAGAAGGACATCATGTTTGGGAGAGTAGCAGGTCTGCGAAAAAAAGGAAGACTCTACTAGCTGGATTGAAACAGTGGCTGCAACAATGTGCTTAAGCATAAAAAAGATCATGTGCATGGCATGGTGTCAGGTAGTATTTCATTCTGTTGTACATAGGGTTGCTATGAGTTGGACCTGACTAGATGGCACTTAACAATAAGAAGAAGTAATAATAAGAGCGACCTGGTGGCAATCCCATGTAGGTACCTGCACAGCACTGGGCAGTTTATTGTTGCTATTGTTAGGTGCCATCGAGTCATATCCAACTCATAGTGACCCTTATAGGGTTTTCAATGGCTGATTGTTTCAGGATTACCTTGGGAGTGGATTGCCATGTCCTTCTTCCATTTTTGCAGGGCTGGGAATCGAACTTGGGACCTCAGAGACTGTAGAGCGGTACTCTACCAACTGAGCTACATCCCAGCTTTCTATAGCTGTGATATTATTTGTACCTCAGGAACACTTTGACAGGGGGAAGTTATTATTCCCACTTTACAGATGAGAAGACAGAGGCCTGGGAAGGCTGAGTAGCTTGGCAAAGATGCCTGAGCAGACCCTGGCAGAGCAGGGCTTTACTTCTGGTGGCTGGACTCCTAAATCCTACCTCAGCTTCAGAGTGAGGCACTGGACAGGCTTCTCAAGGAAAGAAGGAGGCTGGCCTGTGACCTGCCAGGTCTCTGTCTCAGAGTGTTTGGTCAGTTCTTCCTCAGGCTCCTGGATGGGGGTCTGCAGGGTGGAGGGGAGGCAGGGAAGGGCGGGCCCTCAGGTCCCTCAGGCCAGGCCACAGAGCACCACAGGGCCAGCCTTTACCCTCATGGTCCCCATCCACCCTGGGCCTCACCTCTCAGGCCACCTTGACCAGTCATTCCCGAGCACAAAGGGAGCCTGTGCATCACCCTGGTTGAGCAGGTGCACCTCACTCCAAGAACAGATTTCCGGGGACTGCCATAAAGCAGTGCCATCGTCTGGTACAAACAAACATGAAGCAACAGGGATTTGTTCTGTCGCAGTGGTGGAGGCTGGAGGTCGAAGGTCAAGGTGCCGCCTGGGTTAGTTCCTTCTTGAGGAGGTGAGAAACAGCCTCTTCTGTGCTGCACCTCTAGATTCCAGGGCTTTGGTGGCCATCCATGGCTTTCCTTGGCTTAGAGGTGTGGCATGCGCTGTCTGCCTTCGGGTTCTCGTGTATTTTCTGTGTGTGTCCAAATTTCCCCTTCTTGAAAGGACACCAGTCCCAGAGATCAGCCCCTCCCCGCATGACCTCATCTTAACTTACTACAACTGCAGTGATTCCATTTCCAAGTCAGGTCAAATCTGGGGTGGGGATGAAACTCCCAGCATTTCTGTCTATGTTGTGCCAGGGAAGACAAGGGCTACTGGGTAGCAGCAAGACGCAGTTGGCACCTGACTACAGTATGGTTGGGTTGAGCAGACTCCTAGAGATGCCAGTTGTTGTTGTTGTTGTTAGGTACTATCGAGTCATGTCAGACCCACAGCAACCCTCATAGGGTTTTCAATGGCTGACTGTTTCGGGATTGCCCCATGAGTGGAACTGCCATGTCCTTCTAGTTTTGCAGTACTGGGAATTGAACCTAGGACCTCAGAGACTGCAGAGCAGTGCTCTACCAACTGCGCTAAATCCCAGCCCCAGAGATGCCAGTAGAGACCATGAAAGAGTGAGGGGGACATGCGCAGCCAGAGGCGGAGCCACAGGAGCCACTGCACAGCTGCCACGAGTGGTCACCACCACCACCGGCTGCTGTGCACTTGTGACTTCTTGGGCCTGGACGAGAATTACTCAAGACAATGCTGGGGCATAGGTCTGACGGCTGTGTCCTTCCACCAGTCCCTAACTGAAGGGGATTCTTGCAAGGAGGTAAATGCAGGCTGTGCCTTTTAACCTCTGCTCAGGGGGCTCTAGGAAGCCAGGCTTGGTGTCAGCACAGCCCATTCTGATGCCACAATGTCTTGTTTTTTTTTTTTTTGCGGTACTGGGGGTTGAACCCAGGGCCTCGCGCCTGCATGCTCTGCAAGTGCTGGACCACTGAGCTGCACCTCAGCCCATTTTTTTTACTTTTTGAGACAGGGTCTCACTAAGTTACGCAGACTGCCTCTGGTCTCGAACTTGCGATCCTCCCGCCTCCGCCTCCCGAGCCGCTGGGATTACAGGCGTGCGCCACCAAGCCCGGCCAATGTCTTGTTCTTAACTAAATCTAAGTTTGCAGTGAAACATCTTCCCAGTAAGATTCACAACCAGGCTCAAGTCATATAAGTTCTCCTCTAAGGATATGGTCTCCCAGTGCTGAGATTGTGCAAGACACTAACATCTAAAGCTCTAAAGCCCAGTGGGACCTTCCTGGAAAGCAGCTGGGATTTGGTGTCAACAATCTTGAAACAATTCTTAGTCATGGTTTTTATTCCTAACAATCTGCCATGATTTGTGTCAATAAATAAAAAAGAAAGAAGAGATAGAACAAAAGCATTCCCTAAAATCTTATTTATAAAAGGAAAAAAATTAGGAACAATGGAAAAACATACAAAATAGAAGATAGTTAATGAAACTATGGTATGACAAAATGGTGACCTATTATTTAGCCATTAAAAATGATATCATCTCACCAACACCACTATTACTTATTGTTGTTCTGAATGTATTGGCCAAACAACTAGATAAGAGAAAGGAGACAAAATTTTTATCTGCAGATGATACAATGGCATGCCTAGAACACCCAAAAGACTCCAAAGAGAAACTACTAGAGAAATAAGACTTCAGTGAGGCCAATAATTACAGAACTGATAATAAAAAATCAACAGCTTCCCTCTGGACAAAGAACAAGTTAGAAAATATAATGGATTCCTTTCGTAATAAAATAAAAAAGATGAAATATCTATGGATAAACATGACAAGAATGGTGTAAGACTTGTAAGAGTGAAAATTTAAATATACCAAAAGACATAACACAAAACTTGAATGAATAGAGATATCTTACACTTGGATTGGCATACTCAAGCACTCAACACACTGCTTACCCCCTAAAATAATCTATAAGCTCAGTATGATCTCAATTAAAATGCCAACAGGATTTTTAGAGACCTTACCAAATTGACTCAAGTTTATCTGGAAAAGTAAACACAAAAGAAGAAACAAAAATACTCAAGAGTAATGAGGTGGGAACAGTTTTACCAGGTATTAAAACATACTTTCAACCACAGCATTACACTAATTAGAGACATTTGGTACCAATGAAGGACAGGACAGGTGTGTCAGTGGAATACCATATTTCTCTGAGAATGGGTAAATAATTGCTGGCAGGTAAGAAGATAGTTTGGAGAGGAAGAAAGGGGATGAACTTGAGACCCAGACAAGCCTGGGCTATCTTCCCAGCCTACATGACCTTGAACATCTCTGGGATGCACTCTTAGCCTGTTTTTGTTTTATATGATTATTGTAAGAACTAAATGAGGTAATGTGTATGAAGTGCTCAGAATAGGGTGTCCAGATATTCATTAAAGGGTCACTACAATCATCAAGGTATTTTTTTTTTATTAGAGGAATCTCCCTTATCCAAGGGCAGCATGTTTCAAGACTTCCTGTGGCTGCCTGAAACTGTAAATAGTGTGCAATCCAATAACTTAATGCCTCTTCCACCCTAACTAAGCACTTACCACGCACTGTGGCTGTAACTTTTGCAGTCTGAGGTAAGCCAGCAAAACTGGCATGGATTTTTTTCTTCTTTTTTCACAGCTTTACAAATAGAAGATTCCTCTTAGCAAACTCAGTGTATGATTTTCTCCCCCCTTTCCTTATTAAGTCAAGAACTTTCACTAAGGAAGCACTTTACATCTTCTCCTTGGCACACCCAAATCTCCAGCATCCCTACTCTTGCACTTTGGGACCATTTTTCAGTCAGATAAGAGTTACTTGAACATAAGCACTGTGATGCTATGAGAACTGATGTGATCAATGAGACAGCTATTGGAAACTAGCAGGGAGGTAGGATATACAATGTGGATACACTGGGCAAAGGGAGCATTCATACCCTGGGCAAGATGGAGCCAGACAGCAAGAGATTTCATCACACTACTCAGAAAGACGTCCAATTTAAAAGTAAGAGTTGTTTATTCCTTGAATTTTGCATTTAATATTTTCAGACTGGGAGTGATCAAGGGTAACAAACTGTGGAAAGTAAAATCATGGACAAGGGAAGGGGGTGCTACCGGGTTGGTTATCATATTTTCTTCTAAAACTGTTTTAATTATTGAATATTGTCTCAATCAGAGGCTTGCTGACATGCTTTGTGGTATCAGCCATATACCAACTCTCTGTCTGGTCCTCCCCACCAAATACAGTCATCTACAAATCCCAGAGCCCATCCTTCCTCATGCGATCTTCCTGATGTGACAGGAGGGAAATCAGCTGAAAGTCAAAGGCCCAAATCCAGTGCCCTGGATCCTTCTTGCCCAAATCCAAAGGGAGCTCTCTTCTTAAAAGACAAGGCCCTGGGGAGTGGGAGTCTGGCAGGAAACATGGCCACCTGGGCAGAATTGTCCCTGTTGCTTGCAGACTTTTGTCAAGGTCAAGGGTGGAACTACTGAAGCCCCTCCCATCCCAGGTGGGTCAGAGCAGAGCAATGGTGGAAAAGGAGGGATTTGTATGGTGGGTCCCAGGGTGCTCGAGCCCCTGGCCAACTGCACTGACAGCCTAGCTGAGGGTGGAAAGGCATTGAGTCATGTGGGGGCTAAGAGCCGGAGATGAGGACTCATGAGACAGCAGGTGTGGCTTGGATCTGGTCACCATCACAGACTGTCAAGGAAGGACAGAACAAAGAGAAATGGTGTTTTGAGGTGACCAATTTGGAAGCCATGTATAAGAGACAGCAGACTGAGGGACAGGCAGGTCTGGCAGGGGGCTTGTTCAGCTGACCAGGGCCAGCACAGAAGGTGCCAGCAGGTCTCAACCACAGGCCCCTCACTCCAGACACCGGCCCCTGCACTACCAGTTTTTCAAGGGCTTTACAAATGTTTGAGACCTGAGGTAAATTTATCAGTTCAAAATTACTGAAAGAGCCCAGCATGGGTGCACATGCCTGTAATCCCAGCCCTAGGGAGGCTGAGGCAGGAGGATTGTGAATCTGAGGCCTGCCTGTCTCAAAATAACCAAAACCAAACCAAAACAACCACAATACTACTGAACGAAAATTGCAAAATTAAAATTAATACATGATTAAATATCTGCTCCCACAAGAGCTCGTGGCAAGAAATCAAACATAATGCAAGTAGAGTCACGGTTATAAGAGCATTGTGCTTAGTGGTGTTGTTAGGTGCCTTCAAGTCATGCCCAACTCACAGCGACCCTCATAGGGTTTTCAATGGCTGATTGTTTCAGGATTGCCTCAGAATCCTGAAGGAGTGGATTGCCACTTCCTTCTCCCATTTTTGTGATGCTGGGAATGGAACCTGGGACCTCAGAGACTGCAGAACAGTGCTCTACCAACTGAGCTAAATCCCATCCGGTGCTTAGTGCAGGATGGCATATATGCTTGTTACAGTGTCACCAAATGTGTGAGCAGCACAAGTTGGAAAAGACAAATGATAGAGACTATATGGAATTAGGACCCAAAATAGTCTCTCTGGTGTTGTTGTTGCCGTTAGGTACTATTGAGTCAGGTCTGACTCATAGTGACCCAATGTACAACAGAATGAAACACTCCCTGACACTGTGCCATGTCCAGCACTATGTCAATGCTTCTCTGCTATTCATAGGGTTTTCAACTGCTGACTGTGTTTTGGGAGTGGGTTGCCAGGTCCTTCTCTCAAGCCTATAGCCCCTGGTGTTCCCAGATGGTCTCCCATCCAAGAATTAACCCGGCCTGATCATGCCTAGCTTCCATGATCTGATGGGACTGGATGCCAGGGTGTTAGCTGCAGGCGAACCTGGGTGTATGAGGCCTCAAATGCCTACTGTACCATCTCCCTCCTTTGGTCAATTGTCATCTTAATAACTATTTAGCTGCTTCCACCTGAGGCCCTGGCCTAGGTTTGATTCTGCTGCCAGAAGGAAATATAAGAGGCTTCCGGCTGAGGCAGAAACTGCCTCTCGGTCTTCTGTCTGGGAGTATTTCCTACTCCTTTGCCCTTCTTGCCCAGATCCAGGTCCTGGCTCCCATCCACACTTGCTCACCATCTGGCTGCCACCAAGGTGGGACCCAAAATCTCCCATAATGCCATGCAGCTCCCAGGTCCTCCCCCATCCGGGAAGAGTCACTCTGCCAGGCCCCGTCTCCAATCAGTGAGCATGGGGGGATTCTCCAGAGTGTTCTCCAGGGAGAGGGCACAAGGGGTCTTGTGTCATTCCTGAGGTCATGTCCTCCCTGCTTCCTGGGAAGTCCAGGCGCCTGGTCCTGTGCGTCCACCTCCTGGCTTACAGACCAAAGCAAACCCTCCCCGCCTCCAAGGGCTGGGCCTGGGCAGCGGAGCCAGCTGACATTAGGATCTGTAGAGTTTTGATAACAGAGTCCCAGCGCCATCCAGAGGGGCCAGGAGGGGAGCAGGTGGGGGAGCCCCGGACCCTCCCTCGCTGGGCATTTGTATTCACTGCAGCCAGAGCGCTCCAAGGAGCAGCGCAAACAATGCAGAGGACACAGCTGTCCGGGAGCTCAGGGGCTCAGTTTCCCGCCTCCGAGCAGCCTGGAAATCCCTTCTTGAAACTGCGCTCTGCAGGCTCAGCATGGGAACCCTCTCACACCTAGCACAGAGCGCACTGCTGGGGGGTGGCCCAGGGACAGTCCTCCCGTGCCATGCACTGCCCTGCCTCCCTCCCTGCACCCAACCCCGAACTCAGGGAGTTCAGGACACACCCACCTGCTGGGGGCCATCCCCACGGGCTGGACTAGCCTCTGCCCCACACCTTTCCTCTCCTGCAGCCACACACTTCCCTGGAGTCCTGGCCCCTCTACAGCCCCACCTTCTCTGCAGGGCGCCATGGCCACCCAGAATGTCTGTGGGGCCAGGTGACAGGCAGGCACAGGCTGGCCAGGGACATGGGATGGTTGTCTCAAGTCAGGCATGAGGTGAGTGAAAACCCCATGGGCTCCTCAGAGTGACCACGCCCACCCATGGGGCAGGAGTAGGGGCACATGGACACCGACTCCTAGGTAGCAATAGTGATGGAGGCCTGCTTCCAGGGGACAGGCAGGGGCCAAGCAACCCATGCATCTATGCAAGTCTGGCTGCTGGGCACTGAGGGTGAAGGGGTCTTAACTAGTCACTATCTCAGAGTGGCTGGCCCCCAGCTTCCTCCTGTAGTGTAGCTGGGTGGTTTCCACTTGAAAGCCTGTGGCTACAGGCCTTTTGGGATGGCAAAAAAAGAAAAAAAGAAAAAAAAAAAAAAAAAAAAAAAAAAAAAAAAAAAAAAAAAAAAAAAAAAAAAAAAAAAAAAAAAAAAAAAAAAAAAAAAAAAAAAAAAAAAAAAAAAAAAAAAAAAAAAAAAAAAAAAAAAAAAAAAAAAAAAAAAAAAGAAAAAAGAAAGAAAGAACTATAAAGAAGTAAAAAGAAGAAAAAGAAAAAAGAAAGAATCTAAAAGATAAAGAAACAAAGAAAAAAGTAAAAGAAAAGAAAATAAATAAAAAAGAATAAAAGAAAAAGAAAAAGAAATTTTTAAAAAAGAAAAAGAAAAAACAAAGAATAAAAGAAAAAGAAATAAAGAAAAAATTTAAAAAGAAAAAGAAAAAATAAAAGAAAAAAGAATGAAAAAAGAAAAAGAGGAAAAAGAAGGAAACAAAGAAAAAGAAAGTAAGAAAAAAAAAACATAAAAACAAAACAAAACAAAAAAACAAAGGGCCTGGAGGCACATACAAGATGAAGCCGTTTCCGGTCAAGGCCCTGGCTGAAGAACTGTGTTCTCTGAGCACCTTCTTGCTCCCCAGCCAGCCTCAGGCTCCTGAGCCCTCATCTAGGGGGACAGGGCAGGGGCTCCTTCATTCATTCCCTCATCCAGTGGCCAGTGCTGGAGGCCACAGGGTTCATGGTCATTGGTGGCTGTGGCTGAACAGGGGCTGCCTGCAGGAGCACAGGGAGGATGGGAAGAGGGACAGGGACACTGTCAGCCTCTAGGGAGCCCACACCAAGTGAGCCCAAGGGAGTTTGTGGTAGACCCAGCTCTAGACACACAGCCAGCACCCCCAGGTGCCCCTAAAGGATCCAAGAGGGTCAGGTAGCCTGGGTTACCTGCCACCTTCCTCTGAGCTTCAGCCAGCTCCTCTACAGACACCCCAGAGGGCTGGCACCGCCAGGCTCCACTTCCAGGAACAGGAAACTGAGGCCCAGGACATCGACGTGGTCAGACCAGGAGCCTTTAGAGGTGAGGGCCATTTGGCTGGGGTTCAGCCAGTGGTGGCTTGGGCTCTGGATGGCCAGAGCAGTAGGCGCGGGCCTCTTCATGCCAACTGGTTAGGAGGCCCCTGGGCTTCTGTAGAGGTTAAACTGCTCAGAAAAATCTCTGTGTGTGTGATGAACGTGTGGGTGGGAGGGGCCGGCAGCTGGGAGGCAGCCTCCCCAAGCAGTGCAGCGGGGTGAATGGCTCTAGAGGCCCAGAAGCTTCCTTCCCAGACTGCACTAATCCACTGCAGGCCTCCTGCCAGCCACGCCTCTCTGGGCTCCTCTTTGCCACCTAAGATGGAATATTCTGAAGGAATTCAACTAGATCCCAGCTGGTGCAGCAGAATGCACGTGTTTTTGGAATAAAACACACCGGGGTTTATTTACTTCTTATTTTTTAATTTTTTTCAGTACTGGGGGTGGAATCCAAATCCTCACACATGCTTTGTGAGTGCTCCACTGCTGAGCCGCACCCTCAGCCCTTTTTTTTCTTTTTCTTTTGAGACAGAGCCATGCTAAGTTATGTAGGCTGCCTCTGGCCTTGAACTAGCCATCCTCCTGCCTCTGCCTCCCAAGTCGCTGGGATGACAGGGTGCATTGCTGCCCAGTACTCACACCTGGGTTTGGATCCTGCCTCTGCCACTTATTAGCTGGGTGGCCTTGGGCAGGTTAAGTGTCCTCTCTGAGCCCTGGTTACCTCCTCAGTGAGAGCAAAAGAAAGCAACACCTACCCTGTGGATTTTCTGGGAAGACCCACAGTGTAAAAAGAACTCATCACGAGACACATCACTGCTGATGTTGGTTTCTGATTCAGCTGGCATTTAGGTCCCCAGGAGCCTTGATTTCTCTCTCCACAGATTGTCGTGAAAGGTAATAGCTTTGTTTCCAAGCATGACCTCTGCAGAAGTTCCATCCCGCCATAGCTGCCCCATCTTCACCTTCCAGTCACCTTCTGCACATCAGCCCTGGCTTTGATCGCTACCATGTGTTGGAGACTGGGGTACCTCCTTTAGCCTCTCTGAACCCCAGGTTTCTCTCTGGTCAGATGGAGATGATCATGTCCTGTCTTATTGCTTAGGCTTTTTTTTTTAAAGTATCATTTTTTAGTGTCCAACATAATGGGTTTCATGACAGCATTCCCGTAACTCGGAACCTTTTTGATGGTCAAAAATAAAGAAGAGTGGATTTCTAAGTGGAAAATCACGGGTGAGCCAGAGGCATTATACTCACCAAGACAGTAATTTCTCTCGTGCACGGTGATGCTTGCATACAGCACTGTGACTCTAAATACTTTGTGATTAAATGTTCTGTGTTGCGTAACCTCACAATGACCGTTAGCAGGTAGTGATGAGGTTTTCTCCCTATTTTGCAGGAGAAATTGAGGCATCGCAGTGCCCAAGGGCTGCGTCCTGGGACCTCCTCTCTTTAGCAGCTATGCTCCATCCCCAGGGACTTCTGACTGTGCCCTGGCTCCAAAGCATCTGCACGCTGACTTCTGCACACAACACCTGTTCTTGGATGTCTGACAGGCAGCTCAGCCCTCATGTGTGTAAGCAGAGTTCTTGATCACCACCTGCCAACCCACAGTCTTCCTTGCCTTAGTTAAAGGCAACTCGGTTCTTCTGGATGTTGAGCCCCCAATCTTGAGGTTGGCCTGGACCATTCTTTTCTCTTCACCCCATCCTGCTGGCTCCATTTCCCAACCACATCCAGCATCCAGCACTTCTCAGCCTTCACTGATGCTGTCCTGACCTAGTCACCACCATCTCTCACCCATAAAGGAACAGCCTCCTAGCTGGCCTCCCTGCTTCTACCCTGACTGTACCATCTGTTTTCAGGATTGTAGTTGAAGTGATCCCCTCAAAAAAACCAAAACCAAACCAAAACAACAACAACAACAACAACAACAACAGACAAACAAACAAAAACTTAAGGCAAATCATGGCACTTGTGTCCCAAAAGCCTGAGTGACCTCCATCTCACTCAGAGAAAAGGCCAAACACTGACCTTGATCGGCCACCCCTGTGCTGGGCCTCATCCCTGGCTCCTCTTCCCACCACTGGGTTCCAGCATGTATGCCTCAGGGCCTTTGCACTTACTGTATTGTCTGTCTAGCTAGCCCTTCCGAGAAACACCCACATGACTTCATCTCTTCTTTCTGGTTTTTTGTTCTACTGTCACTCTCTCAATAAAACCTTCCTCAGCCACCTTCCTTAAAACTGCAAGCCCCAACAGCTTCCAACACACCCTATCCTCTTTCCTGTTTTGTTTTTCTCTGGAACACTTATTGCTAGCTCACATTTTGTTTGGGCTGGGACTTAGCTCAGTTAGTAGAGCGCCACTCTATAGTCTCTGAGGTCCCCAGTTCAATTCCCAGCACCACAAAAGTGGGAGAAGGACATGGCAGTCCACTCCCGAGGCCATCCCAAAACAATCAGCCCTTGAAAACCCTATGAGGGTCGCTATGAGTTGGACACACTTGACGGCACCTAACAACAAGAAGAAGATTTTGTTTGTGTTAGATGCCATGGAGTTGGGTCCGACTCATAGTGACCCTATATACAACAGAATCAAACACTCCCTGACACTGTGCCAGATACACAATCTTTTTTATGCTTAAGCCCATTGTTGCAGACACTGTGTCAGTCCATCTAGTTGAGGGTCACTTTTCTTTGTTGACCTGCCACTCTCCCAAACATGATGTCCTTCTCCAGGGATTGGTCCCTCCTGAGAACCTGTCCAAAATATGTAAGATGCAGTCTAGCCATCCTTGCTTCCAAGGAGCACTCTGGTTGCACTTCTTCTAGGATGGATCTGTTGGTTCTTTTGGGAGTCCATGGTATATTCAATATTCATCTCCAGCACCATAATTCAAAAGCATCAATCCTTCTCCTGTTTCCTTTATTCATTGTTTTGCTTTCACGGGCATATGATGTGACTGAAAATACCATGATGCTTATTGACTAATTGTCTGTCTTTACCTACTAAAATGTAACCTTCATGGAGACAGGGTTTTTCGTTTTTTACATTATGGGGGGGGGGGGTTGAACCCAGGGCTGCATGTTTGCTTTTGCAAGCTTTCTACTGAGCTTAGGCCTTTTTACACTTTTTGAAAATTTTGAGTCAGCATCTTGCTAAATTACACAAGCTGTCTCTGGCCTCAAACTTGCAATCCTCCTGCCTCTGCTTCCTGAATAGAGTCACTTGGGATTCTAGACATGTTCCACCATGCCTGGCAGAGGACAGGGGTTTTTGTCTTGGTTTATCCCTGTTGTTCTGTGTGCTCAGTGCCTGGAGTAGTGTTTGGTACACAGTAGGTGCCCAATTAATATATGCAGGACAACTGGATTAAAAGCAACCTGCTGGAGTCACATGGTAGAGGTAAAATTGGGAGTTTAAATTCTGTGTGGGCCCCCATTTGGGAGGGAGAGATGGTTGTGGGGAGGTGGGGAGAGGCAGAACTTTCTGGTTAGCCTCGCCCTTCATTTATGATCAGTGTGGAAGGAGGCAGGGGCAGAAAGGAGGGGCAGTGGCAAGCACCCCACAGACAAGTGTCCAGGGACCTCTCACCCCACAAGTGCACACACCCAGAGCTGCCCAGTTGCTTCCCAAACAGTAAAAAGAGCAATTCAGAAGCTAGTCCCCGGAGCGGCTCTCCAAGGTCGCCCTGCTGATGGATGGTGGAGCTGTCAACACCCACGCGTTCTGGACGGATTTCTGTGAAATCCCTGCAAATTGGTTTTGCGAAGATAACTGGCTTTTGACAGATTCCCCAGAGAAGACAAAGGCATCTGTCCAAATGCATCCATCGCTCCTCTGGCTCCAGACCCGAGCAGCCTGCACGTCAACTCCTGTGCTAAGATTTCACCATGACCTGGGAGCACAACAGGCGGAGGATGGTCCTCCACCCCTGCCCCACCTCACACCTCCACCTGAGGCTCCAGAGGTCCTGGAGCCCAAACCCTTCACTCTGCCCCACTTGGCAGATACCAGATTCCAGGACGTGAGGATCACTCGCTCCGCAGAGTCCTCCTCTGCCCACGCCCCACCTTCTCCCTTCCTGTGTCCTCTCTGGGACCCACAGGCACCTGGGGTCCCCACTGGACTCTACTCCTGCCAGGCTGGACCGTGTGGGCTGATTCGGGTGGCTGCAGAGGCAGCGCCTTGTGGCCTACAGAACAGTGGGTGAGTGAGGTCCCATCAGTAATGGGACAATGGATCTGGCTGGCCAGAAGGGGCAGGGAGTGCTGGGGCCCCAGCATTCTTTGAAGCCCAGTTACCTCTAGTTGGGTCGGGCACATGTGTGGCCCTAAGAGCAGGACAGAGGGCAGCAGAGTTTCATTTCCTCACAACGGAGGAAGTGGCTGCAGAGTGAGGAGAGCAACGTGGGCTTCCTGAAGAAGAAAGTGTGCGTGGCAGGATTCAGGGGTGGGGGACCCTGCGCAGGCTCACGCCACAGACACGTCTGCGCTACTCTGCCAGACATGGCTCAAAGGGGTCTGTGTTAGATTGGGGGCCTGGGATGAGGATTTGGTGCAGGTAGTTTTTGTTTGTTTGTCTGGTGGTACTGGGGGGTTAAACCCAGGGCCTTGTGCACGCTTTGCAAGTGCTCTACCATGAATTTCATCCCTGGCCCCTTCTTTTTAATTTTTTATCTTGAGACAGGATGTTGCTAAGTTATACAGGCTGCCTCTGGCCTCGAACCTGTGATCCTCCTGCCTCAGCTTCCTGAGTTGCTGCAATTACAGGCATGCGCCACTGAGCCCAGCTTGGGGTGCAGGTAATTTTTGCAGGGAGGACCTCGGGAAATAAAAATGAGGGAAGGAGAGAGTCAGATTGGGGAGGGAGGAGAGCAAAAACAGGTGTGGGGAGGAGGCAGGGACCGCTGTGGGCACTGGGGCTCCTTCCCTGGGGGCCCTCTGAGCGTCGTGGAGAATGTGCCTAAGAGCTGACCCAGTGCAGCTGGGAAGCCAAGATGCTTACCCATGGGCCTGTCCCTCGGGTGAGGGGTGCCTCCACAGTGCAGCTTTGGGGAAGCACCCAGATCAGTGCCACGGCAAGGCTGTGTACAACCAAGGAGGGCGCCCAGAGGCTGGTGTGGCCCCCAGAATGTGCAGGGAGGTGGGCTTCGGCCCGTGTGACTTCCCACCTTCACATCCCTTTGGGAAGCGTAGCAAAAGCACAGAGGCAGGAAAAACCACCTTTCATTCTGCCGCCCAGGGGCAACCCCAGATGACAGCTTTGGAGTGCCACAGATCCCCAGATCTGAGGACCCCTCTTCCTCAGTTTCGGTTACCTGTGGCCAGCCTCAGTCTGAAAATACCAAGTGGAAAATTCCAGAAACGAACGATCCATCCTTTTTAAAAATACCTGTTATTCCAGTATTGTAATAAAATAAGCATTGTTATAATTGTTCTATGCTATTTCTTATAGTATTCATTTCTTCCTGTGCCTGATTTAGAAATTAAACTCTATCACAGGTGTGTTCAGAGGGAAACACGAGAGGCACAGGGTTTGGGGTCACCGTGGCCTCTGGCCTGTACCCCACAGATAAGATGGGGCTGCCACACAGCCTTGTGGCAGTATGCTCTGCGCTGTGGGTTTTTGAGGTTCCTGTCACTCTGTGCCCATTTGGCGTGTCCTCATGCAGTTAGAGGACAGCTCCCTCCGGTGCCGGCACTGAGTGGCTGCAGACCAGTGGGTGTGTGTGGGGGAGCAGCCCCATGGTCCATTTCCAAGATGGGCCTTGGGGAAGGAGTTTTGGGCCTATCTGGAACCCGCAGAGCAAGGCTACCTCCCTGGGCTGCTCCCCACCACACAGCAGAGAGCAGATTTATCGCCCCAGAGAGACACCACAGTCTCAGCTCTCGCACACGGCTGGCAGAGTTTTAAATCTCTGCTCAAGGGTCACTTCCATTTCCCCCTCACTGAACACGACCAAACTTTTGCTTCCTAAGGAAAAGTCTATCGTTTAAGCTTGTAAGCATGAGAGGGTCACCCCCACTCGTGATACAGACACTGCCAGAACCGATCACAAGCGGCTAGAGACACTGGCAGCCACCCTCTCTCCTCGTCCTCCCACATCAGCCCTGGAGGAGACAGGGAATGCAGGGCTCTGCCTCTTGGCCCTTAGTCCGGCCATGCACCCTAGGCAAGTCCTACACCTGCCCTGCCTTTACTTAACCATCTGGAAAATGGGCGTATCACTCTTGCTTCACAGGACGGTTTGAAACTCAATGAGGTCATGGATGTCAATCAGCTGCAGTGGGGCCTAACATTGCCGGGACCCTGAAGCTGGGGGCTCCCTAGCTCCACTGTCCCGGTTCCTCCTCTTCTCCAATCTGTGTGAGCACTGCCCATGGGCCGGAGTCTAAACTCAACGCCTCACACCCCACGCCTGTCTCATCTGGCTCCACAACCCTTTGCAGTACACTGAGAGGCACCGGCCCCCACACCAGCCTGGGAGGACAGTCAGGGGGCTCCTCCTCCTGAGCAAGGGGCAGGCTCCCGCGTGAGAACCTGAGAGGTCCTCAGAGCTGGGCGAGCATCCACAGGGGCAGCTGGCCCCAGGTGTGATCATCTCCGCCCCAGCCCCTGCCCTCTGACACCCAGGGCCGCACAGGCTCTGGCTCAGCTGACCCGGGAGCCAGACCCTCAGTGGCATTTCTGACCAGCTGCACGAGCTTCAGGAAGTCCCTATGCCTCAGTTTCCCTCAGAGGAACACTTCGATAGGGCTTTTACACAACAAAGAAGGCAGTCCGTGGAAAGTGCTCCTAATAGAGCCTGGGCACGGGGTCATTACTACACAGTCCTCACTGGAGTTCCAACTTACCAGCTGTGGCCCAGGAGCCTGGACTTGACTGCGACTCTGTCACTAGCCCTCACTCTGCAAGACAGCTCAGATTACCCTTGTTTTACAAATAAGGGAACAAGGTCTCAGAGGAGTAATTTACCAGGATCATAGCCCACACCCACCTGTTCCCAAACATTGTGCTCTTAAGAGCCGCAGCCACTCATGCACACGCTCTGCATGTAACCTCACAACAGCTCCACGAGGAGGCACTTGTATTAGCAACCCATTTCACAGACCAGGAAGTCAAGGCACAGAGAGGTTAGCAAACACCTGCAAAGTCACATAGCAAGCAAGCAGCAGAAGTAGGACTGGAACTCAAGCAGTCTGAGGCCAGACCCTGTGCCCCTAACTGCCACCCTCTGTGTCTCTCACCCGATTTGGCCTCTTTTATTTCACATAATCTACCAACAACCCTGCAAGGCTGGCAGCATTGGCTCCATTCCCCAGCTAAGGACACTAGAACTCTGTGGTCCAGCAGGAGTGAGATTCAACGGGAAAAGGCACTTCAGGGGTGCAGATGAAACAGAATCTTCCTGAAATCCCTCCTACATTAGTACATTCCGGAGCACCTCTCACCAGATGAGGCTGTGTATCCTTCATGCCCTGCTAGGCTGTGCCAACGGCACCAACCTTTCTCCAGACTCCAGCCTTGCTGAAGGTCAATGGGTGCATTACAGAGGCCATGGACCAGAAAGCAGCACCAGACTGTAGAACACCAAGCAACCCAGCACCTAAATACTGCTCAGCTTCAGGGCTTTGGAGAGCGGCTGGCCACAAGCCCAGCCCTATTTGCAGGAACTGCACCAACACCTGGGAATCCCCAAGGAGGGCGTCCTCTGGCAGCAGCCCAACAAGACAGGCACGGGAACCCACACTGCCAGGTCCTCGCCCACGCTGGGGGAGATATCACTAATGGATCACAGTGTTCTTTCCCACGGGATCTTTTGCAGAACAGTGCTTAAGAAGCACCTACTGATCACAACTGCATTTTCCAGTTGCCTTGTAGCTAACGGGGACCACGTGATAACATTGTGGCCATTGAGCTATGGGCAGAAACACAGTATGGTATTTCTCAGGCATCTGTTTATTGTTATTTGTTTCATTTTAGCAGTACTGGGTGGTTGAACCCTAGACAAGCGCTCTACCACTGAGCTGCACCTCCAGCTCCTTTTTCACTTTTTTATTTTGAGACAGGGACTTGCTCAGTTGCACTGGCTACCTCTGACCCCAAATTCATGATTGTGCCTCAACCTCATGAGTAGGTGAGATTTCAGGCATGAGACACGGTGTCCAGCTTTTATGTGTTTTTTTGAGACAGGGTCTCACCATGGAGCCCAGGCTGGCCTCAAACTTGCAATCCTCTTGCCTTAGCCTCCATAGTGCTGGGATTATAGGTGTGTTCCACACGTGGCCGAGACTTCTTGTTCTCTTAAGTAGCCACTTGAAGAGAGACTATGCCTACCTTCACCTGTTCTTCTATTATGCCTAGAATGTGGATGGGATGGGCAGAGCTCGAGCAGCCATTTGGGATCATGAAGTACTTTCTGGCATACAAGCCAAAGGCTAGAAAGGTGAATAGTAGGCAGAAGGAGTCCCACAGCCTCCTTGGACCACCTGCTTCCAGACTTCTCTTACATGACAGAGAAATAAACATCTCGTTTAACCCTATATTGTTAGGTACATTTGGTCTTAAGTGGCCAGACCTAAGTCTCACCAATACCCTCCCAAATCCCCAACTACTCTTTCCTGTGTACTTCCAGGATCCTCTCCACACCTCTGAATCCTTCAGGTTGCTTCTCACCTATGATGCACCTTCCCCATGCTGCTCTCTCTGTCTGAAACGCCCAATGTAGTTGGCAGATGCCAAATGTCCTTCAGGACTCAGCCCAAGTACTCCTCTTTGCAGAGCTTCCCTGGATGCTGGATAGTACATCCAGCTTCTGAGTTCCCACTGGTGGCCCTTCTCCATTCCTCTAATTATCTGCTCTACACCTCTCTGTAGGAGCCCCCGGAGGCAAGGGCGATATCCAGTCTTCCCCAGGACCCTGGTGGGGGATGGAGAGGAAATGTTTCAGCCATATATGAAGGCATGCCCAGAGAGCTGTGTGGTCAGGGAGGACTTCCTGGAAGAGGAGGAGTGGGCTGGGTACAGGGCATACCGGCTTGGGCAATGAGCCAGGCTACTGTCTGTGGCACAGAAAATATAAACCACAAACCCTCAAGAGATCTTCATGTGACTTAATGGAACATCTCCAAGATGCTCTGAGCAACTCAGAGAGGTCACAGCCCCCAAGCCACCACTGGGCACCAAGCGCTGGTGATTGACAAGGCAGCTGCCTGCAGGAGCCCCCAGCCCTGGGCAAGGTGGGGGAGGGTCAACCACTGCTGGCAGCTGAGCCTATTCTGTGCTGGCTGGGACAGACGGCATCTGGTTTGGGTCAAAGGTCTCCAGAGCCTGGTTTGATTTATAGGCAGGCAGGGTTGGGGGAGGGGAGCCACCCAGGAGGCCCAGAGGCCACAGGGTGGTTGGGGCGGGGTGGGAGGGGTGGGGGCCTGCTGGGGCCCCTCAGAGCTGAGCAAGCGCAGGGGCATTCCCAGAGCCTCAGGTTGCTTTGATAGAGAAACACCGTGAATGAAAGCACAGTTGGGAAAAGCCAAGAAGTACTTATTGTGTGCCCACTGTCTACCTGGGTCCATGCCAGACACAGGTATTTTGAAAAGGAATCGAGTCCGCAAGGGGTCTGTGGTGTGGCCCCTGGCTTTGTACACGGACCTCTGGGCCATCATCAGCCTCATCTGACGGCTGGCGGCAGCAAAGCGCATAGTCCCACTGCCTGCAGCACTGAGCTGGGGGTGAGCCCCAGGCTTTCAGAGGAGAGAGAGGAGACCCCAGGCCAAGTCCCATGAGGAGGCACTCCTCGGCCCCCGCCAGCACCTGAATCTGCAGATGGGTGCCCGGGACACTGGGAAAAGGGGTAGGCATGGGCTGGCTCATGAAAGGCCACTTTAGACGTCAAGCTGGCCTCTCAGCACCTTGAGAAAGGGTGGCTTTTGAACAGCACTCCCCAGCCTTTCTGGCACCAGGGACAAGTTTGGTGGCAGGTGATTTTTCCAGGGACAGTGGAGCTCAGGAGAGAATGTGGTGATGGGAGCTGCTGGCAATGCAGGTCAAGCTCGGGGCTCCTGCCTGCCGCTGGCCTCCTGCTGTGCAGCCAGGGTGCTAACAGCCCTACCTGCCCCAGGTCCAGGGACTAGGGACCCCTGCTTTAGACAGAAGGGGAAGCGGCCAAATATCCAGGCAGGGAATACAGCGCCGGCTATACATTGTGCGGGCCGGGCTCTTCCTGGTGGCACCTAGAGGCCACGCTCTGTGACAGAGGAATAGAGAAATTGTCCTGTCAGGGAGGTCATACTCGGGGCACATCTCCCTAGGTCTGCCCCGAGGAAGGAGCAGAGTGAGACCTCCCATGTCCCCACCTGAACACGACCTGAGACAGTGAAGACACCACCCAGGGCCAACAGGGGTCAGGGAGTGGACAACTCAGAGACGCAGAGACGGCCTCCTCTGAGACACTGCCATGACGGTCCCTGAGGCCTCCAAACCGACAGGGCTGGGGGTGGTGGTGCGCACCTGGCCCTCCACCCCTCATCTCCGTGGACAGGTACCACAAGCCTGCCAGGGGCTTCACTGCCAAGGGGGCTCAGGGGGCCCGTGGCTGGCTAGGGTCACACAGGTAAGCAGAGCTCAGCCTTAAAGCTGCTCTAGAGAATCCCAGATCCCCATGCTGAGGCTGAGTGGAGAAGGCAGGGATGCAATGAGGCATTTGGAGTGCTTAGAAAAGCCTGCTGCAGCCTAAAAAAAAGAGCCCTTTTTAAGGGAAACTCCGAACCTGGGGCCAGCAGCCGTACCACTGTACCGTCCGATCCTGGCAGATCTCAGAAGATAAGCAGGGTCAGGTCTGGTTAGTACTTGGATGGGAGACCGCCTAGGAACACCAGGTGCTGTAGGCTTAGGAGAATTACCCAGCAACCCACTCCCAAAAAACAATCAGCCATTGAAAACCCTATGAATAGCAGAAAAGCACTGACAATACTCTTCCACCTGTTGTACATAGGGTTGCTATGAGTTGGACACCGACTTGATGGTATCTAACAACAGCAATCGAACATGGGAGTCAGACAGACCAGAGTCCAAATGCCAGTTCTGCTCCTGAGATGAGTTAGCCTCCAGGAGCCTCGATATCCTCCTCTGTGAAATGGGATTTTTGTTTTTTGGTACTTGGAGGTTGAACCCAGGGCCTTGCACATTGTAAATGCTCTGCCCCTGGGCTGTACCTGGGCTCATATTTAAATTTTTTTATCTTGAGGCAGGATCTCGCTAAGGTATACAGATTCCCTTTAGTCTTGAACTCGCAATCCTCCTGCTTTGACTCCCAAGTTGCTGTGAGGACAGGCATGTGCCACTGCCCCCACCTGATACAGGAATATTAATATGCCCTCCATGGGGCTATGAAGGTTGAATGGAACCTCACATACATAAAGCACTCAACTCAGCGCAATGGGAGGTCTAGCGACCAGGATTTTGACTTCCCTTTGAGATGATTCTGTGGCAGACAAGCTCTGGCAGGATTCCCCTGTCTGTTCTGCGTCTATGCCGGGGACGTTATGAACATCCAAAGCCACTGTAGTGTAGCAGGCAGTTCATCAATAAGCCGGCCAAAGGTGTCACCTCCAGCTAGCAATGCAGATGAAAAGCCTATCTCAGACTGGGGAAGGGGCCCGGAGGAAACCTGAGACCAAGCCACTTCCGCCAGCCACCCAGGGGAGATGCGGGCAGAGGCCAGCTCTGGCCTCTGACCTCTGCCCTTGATTTGTTTACACATGTCAGGGATGGGGTCGGAGCCCAGACAGGCCACGGGCTCAGAAAATGACAACCAGACCCAGCCAGAGGCACACGTGTCCGGGACAAAAAGAGGGTTCATCAACTCTTGGGGCATGAAGACATGCTTGTGAAAGCCCACCCAGTCAGGAGGAAAAGAGGAAGAATGAGTGTGGCCTCCCCACTGGGCCACCAGCATGCTGCTGCCTAACAGGGGTGGGAAGGTGGGGGTGGGAAGCCACTGCGTGTTCAGGGATGTGGGGGCCACGAGAGTGATGTGCCTGGTCCTCAAGACAGGATGACACCTCAGGACTGCAAAATCGCAAGTCTCTAGCACCACTGTGGCCTGCCATTTACAAAGGCCTTTTTGTCTGCAGCCGCACCACCCTGGCATCCCATCCTATCAGGATCTCAGATGCTAAGCAGGGTCGGGCATGGTTAGTCCTTGGATGGGAGACCACCTGGGAATACTGGGTGCTGAAGTCTTGGAAGAAGGACCCAGCAGCTCACTCACAAAACAATCAGCCACTGAAAACCTTAGGAATAGCAGAGAAGCACTGACATAGTGCCGGGCATGGCACAGTGTCGGGGAGTGTTTTGATCTGTTGTACATAGGGTTGCTAGGGGTCAGACCCAACTCGACGGTACCTAACAACATTTCTGGGTCTCATTTAATTTCATCTCCATAAACACCATCCATCTTACTCTTCCCATTTCACCTACAAGGAAATGGAGGCTATGTAGCGTATGACTTCCCAGGAGATCACAGCTGGCACAGGTCTGCTGCTCACTGGACCTAGAGTTCTGGGCGCTTGCAGCCACATTGCAGGGCCCCTTCCCCTGCAGGGGCCCCTGCTGCTCCTGTTCCCTCCTCCTCTGAATTCCTGGAATACCTCTCCTTGGTCCCCTCCCCTCCTAGACTTTTGACATTCTCTAAAGTTTCCAGGTCCTGAATGAACCTTCTTCCTATAGCAGACCCCCCCCACTCACGGCTGGCTCCTGGGATCCTGGCAGAAGTCAGGTGAGGGAGTCCCCGTCCCCACACTGGTCCCCAGAGTACCCCAGAGGGAAAGATTGTCCCTTGCTCTCTCCATCAGGCTTCCCAGAATGGCAATGGTCCACTTCCATACCATCCAATATGGCAGCCACCAGCTGTGTGTGGCCAAGGAGCACTTGAATATGGCTGGTGTAAGTGAGGAATTGAAGTTTTCATTTTATTCAATTTTAACTCATGTCATTTCACTTCACATAGCTACATGTGGCTAGTCCACACATGGACAGCACTGCAGTGTAAATTAAAGTGTTTGTCATCCAACGCATGTATCAGATAGGCAGACAGTCTCTCCATATCAGGGACCACAGAATTACAGTGACCCTCTGAGGTCATCTTGCCCAATCCCTGCTATCCTGTGATGGAGAAACCAGAGGAGGTGACCTGCTCAAAGTTACACAGCCAGTGGCCAAGCTGCAGCCAACTGACCAGATTCTCAGCTTCCAGCCCAGAGCTCTTTCTAGGACCTGTCGCCCTCCTCCCTCCACTACACCCAACAGCAAAAGCAGGGGAAGTCAAGTTAGCTCGGGGCGAGAATGTTATTTTAACTTTCACACATCTGAGCAATCCATTTGGCAGAACACCTTCAGCAGCCGAGGGAGGCTGCCTGTGTCAGCCAGAAGGGAAATAAAGGGCCTCAGTCCACCACTTCCATCCTGGGTGGCTTCAGAAACTGGAGTGACAAGTAGCCATGCCAGCCTTGGGGAATCTACCAACCCAAGGGACACAAAGGGTAGGCAGAGCTTATGCCTGAGCAGAGCCTTGGCTTGGCACTGACTTCCTGGGGTCCTGGACAGAGGTGGCCTATGCCTTTGCTGTACAGTGGGCACCGCCACCCAGACAGGGTGACCAAATGCCAAAGAACAGTGCTGGTGGAGGCTTACGGGGGATCTCCTAGGGGCTTCCTGCTCCAGGGGCTCTGGCTCTTGGCTAGACTGGAGGATGATTCTTAGAAGACCTAAGGAACTCTATGCTTTACAAGAAAAAAAAAAAAAAAGTCCAGATTTCAGCTCTAGAGCTCTAGCAAGGTGGAAAGTGAACACTGGTGTTTTAAATCAGCTCCACCACTCACGATGTGACCCTGGCGAGTCTCTCAACCTTCTGGGCCTCAACCAACTTGTCTGTAAAATGGAAACAGCATACTCACCTCTATCAAAGGCCACTTCACCAGCTTTCCAACAGATCATCCAGTAGAATCAGCAAATGTGTCCCAGGAAAAAAGAGATTGGAAGTCCTGCTTTATTTTACTTTTGTGTGTGTGTGTGTGTGGTACTAAGGGTTGAACCCACCATCTGGGATTTAGCTCAATTGGTAGAGCACCACTCTGCAGTCTCTGAGGTCCTGATTTTGATACCCAACACTGCAAAAATGGGAGAAGGACATGGCAATCCACTCCCGAGGCAATCCCAAAACAATCAGCCATTGAAAACCCTATGAGGGTCGCCATGAGTTGGGCACAACTCGAAGGCACCTAACATCAACAACAACAACAAGGGTTGAACCCAGGACCTCACCCATGCTTTGTAAGTTTTGTACCACTGAGATGCACCTCCAGCCCCGACCCCCACTTTCATTTTAAGACAGAGTCTCACTAAGCTACACAGGCTGCCTCTGCCCTCAAACCTGCAATCCTCCTGCCTCTGCTTCTTGAGTCACTGGGGGAAGTCCTGCTTTTAAAAATGAGGCTCTAGAAACCCTTTTTTGAAACAATGGCCCAGCCAGGCACAGTGGTGAATGCCTGTCATTCCAGCAAATAGGGAGGCAGAGGTAGAAGGATCATGAGTATGAGGTCAGAGGCAACCTGGATAACTTAGTGAGACCCTGTTTCTGGATAAAAAGTAAAACAAAACAAACTGGGGGTGCAGCTCAGTAGTGCAACACTTCCAAATCATGCAAGTGGGAGGCCCCATTACAGTGGAAAGAAAGAAAGAAAGAAAGAAAGAAAGAAAGAAAGAAAGAAAGAAAGAAAGGGAGGGAGGGAGGGAGAAGAAGGAAGGGAAAGAAAGAAAAAGAAGGAAGGAAGGAAGGAAGGAAGGAAGGAAGAAAGGGAGGGAGGAAGGAAAAGAAAAAAGATAGAAAAGAAAGAAAAGAAAGAAAGAAAGAAAGAAAGAGGGAGGGAGGGAAAGAAAGAAAGAGGGAGGGAGGGAGGGAGGGAAAGAAAGAAAAAGGAAGGAAGGAAAGAAGGAAGGAAGAAAGGGAGGGAGGGAGGAAGGGAGGGAGGAAGGAAAAGAAAAAGAAAGAAAGAAAGAAAGAAAGAAAGAAAGAAAGAAAGAAAAAGAAAAAAGGGAGAGAAAACCAGATGGGCCCAGGTGGAGTCTGAAGAATGGAAAAGAACATCATAGGCTCATGTGCAGCCCTGCTAACCCCTGGGTCTCGAGGCATTCGCTGTCCACTATGCCCAGCTTTTCTTGGGCACCCCATGGGCCAGAGGCTAAGGCCCACTGAATCTCTCTTCCTCTATACCATCAGTCATCTCCGCCTCACCACCTGGGTCTCACTCAGTGCCCCTCACCAGATAGCAGCTGAGATGGTGCTAACGCCACCCACCACATCCTCCCATCCTATTCTCTAAATCACACTTCGACATATCTGGATTGATCATCACCATTTATTCACTTATTTATTTTGTTTCAGCCTCTCTCTCTCTCTCTCCTATATTATGGCGTGCCCAGGGCCAGACACATAGATTTTCAAAAAATGGTCATTGAGTGCCCAGCTGGCTGATCAAAACCTCCCTAACTTAGCTCAACTGTGGCTCAGGCAGACGTCGGGCTGCAAGGAAGTGGAAACCAGCACAGGAGCCTGACTCTGGCTGTGGGTCCTTCACAAACACCACTGCAAGGACTGATGACCAGGTGCTATTGTCCTACCCTGTGCCACTGGGCAGGCTGATCTGGGAAGGGGTGTGCTTGGGGAAACAGCAATGGCATCTTGATACCCATATCAAGGGAGCAGTCACAGATGGGGTGCAATTACTGTCCGTTTATGCGTCCTAGCTAATTGGAGAGGGCAGGGGGTTTAGCTCAGTTGGTAGAGCACTGCTTTGCATTCTCTGAGGATGTGGGTTCGATCCTCAGCACCACAAAAATGGGAGAAGGACATGGCAGTTCACTCCTGAAACAATCTCCAAACAATCACCCACTGAGAACCTTGAGGGCTGCTATGAGGCAGACCCAAATGGAAGGCACCTAACCACCACAACAAGCTAATTAGAAACCTCCCAGGCTTCCATTCCCCGAGTGTCTGTGCCTTCTTTCTGTTTTGTGCAGATGTTGTGGGAAGCTCTTTCCCTGGGCCTTGACCCACCCAGACAGGTGGTGCCTTTTCATCCCATCTTGCAGACTCTCAGCTATTCAGCTATTCATTCAACAAATGCTTCCTGAGCACCCAGCCCTCCCCTTGTCCCGTCAAGTGCTGGGGACAAGTAGAAGGGCTGGCCCTTGCCGTGGAGGAGAGACACTGTGACCTCCGAGGGCTGGAGACACCTGCCAACCCAAAGGCCCCTGAGGATGTCCTGGGAAGACGCACAGCCCCCAACAGTACACTCAGCCTGCACGGGACATTCTCCCCGGGGAAAGGGAAGCCGCTGAACTCCACTACCCATGTTTCCTTGGTTCAGAGCCAACGAGAAGGACCTTTGGGTCCCCCAGACCTGGTCCAGCCCAGACTGGAAGTCAGACCCTCATTTCTGCCTGGGACTGCACTCCTTTCTGGAAATGCAGGCCAGTGCTGTTGGCTCCGCCTACCCCCACCCTGCCCCACCTCCACAACATCCCACCCCCGCTGCTGCTTCCATGCACCCTGGCTGGTCATCCCAGGTAGCTGACCGCTGGCCAGTGCTGGGCTGATGGCACCGATCACTGGGAAGCTCATCACACACGAGATCTAGAGCCACTGTAGGATTTCTGAGTCCAAAAGAGAGAGACAATGGAGTCTGCGCTGCACTTGCTCACCAAGGGGTGCCGACATGACATCCAGGCAAGCAGGCCCATCGACCGACTCCTGGATGCCCTCAGCATTTCCACAGTGAATGGAACCAGTGAGGAGGCCCTGCCCAGAAGGATCCAAGAAGGGGGCTGCTGAGCCCCTGCCTGTGCCTAAGGAGACGGGATGGGCCCACCAAAACCCCAGAACAAGACAGACGGTGACATCCTGTTGTTGTTGTTGTTAGGTGCTGTGGAGTCTGTGTCTGACTCATAGCAACCCTACATACAACAGGGGAAACACTATTGCCAGTGCTTCTCTGCACTGCAATGCAGAGAATCCACCACTGCAATGGCGGATCAATTTTTAGGAGTGGGTTGCCAGGTCCTTCTCCCAAACCTACAGCACCTGGTGTTCCCAGGCGGTCTCCCATCCAAGTACTAACCAGGTCCGACCCTGCTTAGCTTCCGAGATCTGACGGGATTGGATGCCACAGGGCTACGGCTGCAGGCCACATCCCCTTAGTGCATTACTAAGGCTGTCACAGTGCACACAGGGGCAGGGGCATGGTGAGCGAAGCCAAGGGGATCCTCAAATTATGAGGGAACAGAAAAGATACGGGAGAGGTTCGGAATGGGTTTGGGGGGCACTGGCTTGCCATTACTACCGGCCAGCATCCTCACATGACCTTATGCTCACTCACCCCATCTCGCTGGGCGGCTTGGGTCTTCTGGCTTCTGGACTTCCAAAGTCCAGAACATCTTACCCTGACTCCCGGTATCTGGCCTGGCCTCAGCTGGTGACCATGGCCCCTCACTCCAGAGGTGGCCACCTCTATTCCCCTCCCAGCCTATCGAGGTCCAGACATCAGGCACAGGAGCTGCTGCCCACCTCCCTGGACACCTGCAGCCAAGCCGCCCCTGCCCTGGGACACCCATGGGCAATGCATTTTGAGGGAGAAACATCAACAGAGGCCAAGGTCTGGAGCCACTCAAAAGCATCTCCTTAAATGACTCCGGGTCTGGGACAAGGACAAGTCTTTGCTGGCAGCTCTGGTGACCCTGCTGGGTCCCTGTGTGGTCCTGGGCCTGGGAAGGAGGAGGGAGGAGCCAGGTGCTGGCCAGGTATGGTCCCGGGGGCACTGGGCTGGGCAGCCTGAACCTATCAGGACGCCCAGCAGGCAGGTCACAAAACGGGGCTCCCGCAACCCTATATATAGAAAGCAGACTCTGAGAAGGACAAGGGACCGGGGAGAGCCAGCTCGGCAGTATTTCCAGGCTCACGCTGTCTCGGCTTAATTTCATCCTGAGCAAATAAATCATTAAGGAAGCACAGAGTCCTGGAAGATCTGACGAGGAAGAGCCATTAAACAGCACAACCCTGGCTTGAATTATGGAAGGCCTCCAACAGCAGCCTTATTAGTGTCTGGGCCCGGCCATAACTCATGCTAACCAACCCCCTTCCTTAACCAGGGACAAGACTGGGCAAAGCAGCTGAGTCCCTGACCATGGACAAATATATGTTTCTGTCAGCCTTGCAGGCTGCTGGCTCTCCCCCCTCATTTAAACAGCCTCCCTGCAAATGTGCTTGCTCTACTTATTGGTATCCTTGTTGTTGTTGTTGTTGTTGTTAGGTGCCATCAGGTCGGTATCCGACTCACAGCGACCCTATGTGCAACAGATGAAACACTGTTGTCAGTGTTTCTCTGCTATTCACAGGGTTTTCAATGGTGGATTGTTTTTTGGGAGTGGGCTGCCAGGTCCTATTCCCAAGCCTACAGTATCTGGTGTTCCTAGGCAGTCTCCCACCCAAGTACTAACCAGGCCCGAACCTGCTTAGCTTCAGATGCCACAGGGCTATGGTTGCAGGCTCACTATCCTAGCACCTCCCAATTAGGATCATCACCAACACCAATTGGTGGTCTGAAAACAAGTGCAGTTGGCCATATTGTATTTAACAGTATGTAGGTACTGTGGTCCCCATGTGTCCGCCAGCTTATTGTGATATGGGGGCTTGCTTGTTCCTGTGATTCTGAAACCTGTGCTACTGGTATTTCAGATACCAGCAGGGCCACCAATGGCAGACAGGTTTCAACTGAGCTTCCAGACAAAGACAGACTAGGGAGCAGGACCCAGCAGCCCACTCCCAAAACAATTAGCCATTGACAGCCCCATGAGTAGCAGAGAAGCACTGTCAAATACAGTGCTGGAAAATGAACCCTCTATGCTGGAAGGCACTCAAAAATAACTAGGGAAGAGTTGCCTCCTCAAAGTAGTTGTTGTTGTTATTAGGTGCCGTTGAGTCATGTCTGACACATAGTGACCTTCATAGGGTTTTCAATGGTTGATTGTTTTTCTGGATTGCCTTGTCCTCCCATTCCTCAAAATAGAGTCGACCTTAATGACGGAAATGAAATAAAACCTCTGGGACAGAATCAATATGAGAACAAACACAGTGGCTGCAACAATGAGCTCAAACATAAAAAGATCATGTGCTTAGCACAGTGTCAGGTAGTGTTTCATTCTGTTGTACATAGGGTCCCTATGAGTCGGACCTGACTTGACTGTACCCAACAACAACAGGTACCGTAGCAGTGGGCTGCCAATGCCACCTTCAGTAAACTTTGTCAAGTGCTAAAACCAAGGTCTGGGACCACCTTCAGCCAAGGAAGCCTCAGCATGTCCCACATGCCAGGATTTTGGTCCTCTGATGGTCACCTCCCCGCAGGTGCCATCGCCTGGCTCTTCCTCTGTCTCAGCCTCGATGTCCCCATGTGTGAAGGGGACGAAGAGCTCCTCTGTTTCATCCACGGGCACTGAATGAGCTGTCGAGCAGAGGGTGTAGCATAGCGTTCGGGTGGAGGAGGTGGTTAAATAAGGTAATATACTAGCAGCATGGAGGCCGAGCTTGGCCTCTGCAAATGCTCAGCCAGTGCCCGTTTAACAAAGCCCTGTTTCCAGTGGCAATGCCCCTTCCCACACAAAGTCACACATGCAGGAAAACTCTTGGATAACCATGTTGATTTCCTTCTGCATACCCCATTGGCAACCGTGATGTGGAAACTGAGTCATGTGTGGCAGTGGAGGGGGAAGACAGGAGGAGAGCCGTGGTGGCCGAGAAGGGAACGTGCAGCAGAAGGCGCAGCTGCCTCTCTCTCTCTCTCTTCAGGGTCTCTCTATATAGCCGGGGCTAGCCTGGAACTCAATATGTAGCCCAGGCTGACCCTGAACTTGTGATCCTCCTGCCTCAGCCTCCTGAGTGCTAGAATTCCGGGCATGCCCACTACACCTGGCTCTCCAACATGTATCTTAAAAACAGGATTCCAGAAAGCTCCCTAAGCCAGCATATTTCCTGATGCGAAATTCCTCATATTTCAAAATGTGGACAATTATTTTCACCTTTAATAACACAGTGATTTGCCCATCCAGGGGAGCAGAAATAGTCAGAATTAGCCATTTCTACACCTCCCAATTTATCCATCCTACTGGCTTGAGGTGAGTTACTTTCTGTATCATCCACAATCCTGACACCTCACGGCAAGAGAAATTTCTATTTTTCAGATGAGCAAACTAAGGTTCAGGGGTAAAATGACTTGTTCAGGGTCACAGCTAATCAGAAGCAAGTGAGGATCAGGTTCTAAGAGATCTGGGAGCCTGGCTCTCCCTGGAGACCGTGTTGTGGCTGAGTAACACTCCTCCTGGCCAAGCCTGGTTTCAAACACTGTCACCTGCATTTCAAAGCCCCTCGCTACGGGTGGAACCTGCATGATGGTGTGAGATGTGAAAACTCTCGCAAAGCAGGGCCGTGGCAACTGACCAGACTCTTTTCAGCCGCAAGTCTGTTCCTTTTGTGGAAAACAGAGGAGGAAGGGCCAGTTTCTGAATGGCAGGATCCTGAATTGAAATGCCCTGCCCGCCACAAGGCCTCCAGTTGGCCTGAGTATGGGGACAGATGTGCTTTGCAAAGCACACAATGAGAGGTGGACACGGGTCACACCGAGGGTCAGACTTCAGGGGGCCCACAGCTTGCAGACAGCACCCTCTGCTCCAGCCGACTATGACTCAGTTCCTGCTGTGGTGGAGGAAAGAAAAGGTATTCAGGAGGCAAGAGGCCAATACATTAGTATGTATTTACTGAACACCTACTATGCACTCTATTCCACTGGGTCCTGAGAGAGGAGTAGCTAAAAGGCTAAGGAGGAGCCCCCGCCTCAAAGAGCCACCTCCTTCTGCATTAGCAGCAGCAGCAACAGCAATGGCAGAATAGCAAACACACACATCATCGGCCAATTCCACGTGGGTGAGGCTGCCTTGCTCTTGCTGTGCAGCTGGACATCTGACTTGAGGAAGGGCTGACCTCTCCAGCTCCAATAACCTCAGTGCCATAGGGCATCTACAGCCTTCTCAGCAGCAAAGCCATGTGACTCCCTTGTATTTTAAACCAGAAACCAAAGCATTGACAGCACTCAGCAGTGGCCAAGGTGAGCTCAGCCGTGTGATGGGAAATTCAGGAAAACAGTGATCACATTGATAATTTCCCTCCCTATGCACCTACGGGGAGCCACGTACCCAGCCCTGCTTCATTTCTGCATAACTTAGCGCTCAGCAAGCTACCCATAATTATTCCCGCTGCACAGATGGGAAAACAGAGGCTTGCGAATGTTAAGTAGCCAGAAGGGGAAAGAAATATAATTCAAATTAAGATCAAAAGTTTATTCTTAGAGGGAACGGCCTAATTGTCCGAAAACAAGGATCTGAATAATTAAATTATGATACAACTCTACCATGCAAAGACATGCAACTGTTAATTTAAAAATGGGCAGCTCTATGTTAACTGATATTTAGACAAATGCCAAAATCCATTAAGTGGGGGAAATGAGATGTGCAGTGATGTTTACAGTGTGATCTAGAAATTCCCTGTCATGAGTATTTCCAGAAGGAATTATAAGAAACTGCTAATAGCGGCTACAGTTGGGGATGGGTGCTGGGGAGCTGAAGAAGGGGGTGGGACTGGAGATATTTCATTGTGCAACTTTTGGTAGTGTTTAAATTTGTTATTGAATGCACAGCTTGCCTTTTTTAATTTATTTTTTCCTATACTGGCAGGTTGAACCCAGGGCCTTGTGCATGCTTTGCACTCTTCCAGACCTGCCTCACTCAACCCATGTGTTTTATTTTTTATTTTAAGACAAGGTCTTGCTAAGTTATACAGGCTGCCTCTGGCCTCAAACCTGGAATCCTCCTGCCTCTGCCTCCTGAGTCACTGGGATTATAGGTAGGTGCCACCACGCCCAGCTACAGCTTGCCTTTCAAATTGTTGCTGTTGTTAGGTGCTATTGAGTCAATTGGACTCATAGCAACCCTCATAGGATTTTTAATGGCTGATTGTTTTGGGATTTTCAAAATAATTATGCACATATTAAGTTTCCCTGTATGTCAGGGCACCACTGGAGCCTCCTGAGTGCCACCCCTACTTGAGGTCTTCATCTCCACTTGAGCAAAGATGCCAGACCCATGTGGAAAAACCAGTGAATTCATAGTGGGGGGTCAGCAAGGAAACCAGCCTCACTCAGACACAGAGTCCTGGACTGAGGGTTGCAGTGAGCTGGGCTCAGGACAAATTCATAGGGGAGGAGGGGCAAAGGAGAGAGCAGGCATGAACTTCTGCAGCAGAGCCAAGTCCAGACATCAGGAGGCTGGGTGGACCTCACTGACCCAAAGGTGACACTTGGACGTTAAGTGGGAAGGTGGTGGGCTCGAGCAGAGCAAGAGGACAGCTCTGACAAGGGGAAGCTGTCCTTGCAGTGATCCTGGTAGAAAACTCTCTTTGGCCTTCATCAATACCAGAAGCCTTGGCTGGCCGCCAGCTCCCCTCTGCTGCGCTGCTGTGCCAATAAATACTTGTTGGCAGATCAATGAAACCATCTAGGAACGACGTCTGGAAATGCAGCTTCCTCAACTTGGTGCAGGCAGACAGCCTTTGCAGCCAGTGAGTCCCAAGATACCTGAGCTTCCATTTAGCACCCAAAAGTCAGCTGTGAGCCCAGATGAGCCCCCTGGGAGTCCCGCTTACTGGGGAGTGGCAGGGAAAGTCGGAGACAGGGGCAGGAAGTTGATGAATGGTTGTGACCTGGGTCGAAGCACAGCTCTGCCACTTGCTAGCTGTGTGGGCTTAGGCAAAGGCTTTGCCTCCCTGAGATTCAGTTTCCTCAGCTATAAAGTGAAGACAATGGCAACATCGCCTTGAAAGCTTTGTGTTTGTTTTGCAAGGTATTGGGGGACGGAACCCAGGGCCTTGCACATATTTTGCAAGTGCTCTGCCACTGGGCTGCACACCCAGGCCCTTTCTAAAATTTTTTTTATCTTGACACAGGGTCTCGCTAAATTATGCAGACTGCCTATGGTCTCGAACTCGTGATCCTCCTGCCTCTCCTTCCTGAGTCACTGGGATTACAGGCCTGAGCCCACACACCTGGCTCAAAAGCTTATTGTTACTAAAACACATGCATACAAATGAGTATGACACACAGCCCAGGGCACAGAACATGAGCGGTAGCCAACAAAAAGTGTATGGTCCAAAAGCTGATGTGGCGACGAGTCCGCCTGTCTCTGTCTGGGGATCATCTCCTCTTCCTGTGTTGCTCACCCACCACTCACCACCCAAGAATCTTAAGATGTGAGATAAAGCCCTTCTGTCGGCCCTTGGTCACCAGCATGTGGCGACAGGAGGCTGGGAGCTAAGGAGCCATTCTGGAAATGAGCCCAGGCAGATTCCAAAGGCCTGGCCCACCCCAGGGGCCTGAACCTCCCAGCAGCCAGGACATTTTCAGTGACATTCCCCCAGCAACCATCAAGCACGCCTGATTCACAGTCACTGCTGGGCCATCTTTATACAACTTAGCTTTTTAGAACACCCTGCGGAGCACTGTGCTCAGCCAAGAGCTTTGAAGGCTGGAGTTGAAGCCATGGAGGAGGAAAAACAGCAGGGACAGCATGGCAGTGCCTCCCCCAAGTTTACTATGGAAGACCATGGTCAGCCCTCTGCTGCACGTCCACCTGTGTGACGGCACAGACTCCACTGAGCGTTCTCCTGCCTGGCCGCCTCTGTTTCCACAAGGTGCCCCCTGGGCCAGTCTGCTTCCATCTGAACCCCGCTCCTCAGTTACTAGCTGTGTGACATTGCTGTTGTCTGATTCATAGCGACCCTATGTGCAACAGAACGAAACATTCCCTAACATTGTGTCATGCCCAGTGCTATGTCAGTGCTTCTCTGCTATTTATAGGGTTTTCAATGGCTGATTCTTTCAAGATTGTTTTGGGAGTGGGCTGCCAGGTCCTTCTCGCATTGTTGTGGTGCTGGGAATGGAACCGAGGGCTTCAGAACGTGCCGAACAGCACTCTACCAACTGAGCTAAACCTCAGCAACTTAATCAAGCTCTCTGTGCCTCAATTTCTCCTAGGTAAACTGAAGATGACAATACGGGTATGAGCTCAAAGAATTGTTATAAGGTTTAAATGAGTTCAAATTTGCAAAGTTCTTAAAATGAAGCCTGACACAGACTAAGCACTTCCTAAGTGGCAGCTAGAGTTGTTATTATTGCTGTTATTATGATTTGGGCCCTAGACAATCTGAGACAGCGTGCCCATTTGCTTGGCCTTGGGCAGCCTGCAGGTCTTTGCAGTAAACTCCCAGACGCTGAGCCATTTCACTCCACGGCACAGCAGAACGATTTCCCTTGCAAAAGGTTCACCAACATGATGCATTTGCCAGAGGAAATCAGGCTGCCAAGAACTCTTGTCCTTTACAAAGTGTGCTTCAGAGCTCAGTGCGGTAAGCTTTGCTTTTACAGTCATAAAAATTCAGATTGAAAAAGTGATATCCCTTAAACTACTTCTGCCACATGAGAGTGAAAGCCTCTATGAAGGCCACTCTTATTTTATTCCATTTGTGAGTCCCAGAGCCTGTCCCAGCCCCAGCCCCCAGCTCACCTGGTTAATCAAAACAGGAGGCCCCAATTGCTGGCTGTCCTCTCTGTACTGGTGAGCTCTATCTTCTCATTTTACAACAGAAAACAGTGAGGTTCTGGGGGAAGAGGTCAGAATTGCCCAGAACCTCCTGCTGAGGAAGGCCCTAGAGTCTAACCCAGGTCTATGGGGGGGCCCCAGGAGGAACCCTATTCCACCATGATCTTTCGGAGGAGCCACCCCAGGGAGTAGGCCTGCCTTTTTGCTCTCAGTATGTCTCTGACTCTGGTCCTCCCTACTCTAGTCAGGTCTGGGTTTGAGGAGGGATTCTTCCCTCCCACCTTGCGTCACTTTCCCTGCCCATGGATGCCCTATGGCCAAACTTTCCCTTCCCAGGATTCCAAGATGGACCAAATCCAGGCATCATGCAGTCTCTTCCCAATCACCACCTGGCCCTGGGACTCCACTGCCGTCTGTCCTCCTGCCCACCTGGAGTCAGGGTTCATCCCAGGCTGAGCTTCCTCTCTGCAGTCACAGCCATACCCAAGATGGAGAATGTGACACACCTGTCTAGAGAACAGGCTAGCACCATACCAGACAAGCCTACCCTGTCACCCGACGGGAGATGCCATGGGTTTACACGCCATGACATCCTGGCCGCCCTTGCCTTCTAGATGGGTTTTCCAGATTCTGCCAACCTGAAAAACCACAGCCAACGGGGAGGAAGATGAAATGCTCCAAGTTTCAGGCCCCCCAAGCTTCTCCAACCACCTTAAGGATCCATGAACTCACAATACCTCTAGCACAACTACCCTCCCCCCTCCCTTCAGCATCCCTAAGCAGTGTCCCAGGGAGGAGGTGCTCCTCACCCTAACTTTCACAGTGGAGCCCCTGGCTGCAGCCTGATCAGTACCTTAGGTTTGTTCCTGAAAACCAAGCAACAGATTGGTGTGAATTAATAGTCAAGAGGATGCCTGCTTTGGGGACTTAGATAGCTTCGCCTGGGCTGTTAACGTAGGGCCTTTAACCCTAGCTACCATATTATTGGTTCCAACACACAAGATGTCACTTGAGCTAAGAAAGGGACCTGATGTTCTAAAGCTGCCCCATTTTACAGATGAGTAAAGTGAGTCTTCCCCACATGTCTGTCAGCTTGTCACACTGTGGGGGCTTACAACATGAGAAAAAACGGTGGCTGCAACAATGGGTTCAAACACAAAAAGATCGTGTGCATGGCACAGGGTCAGGGAGGGTTTTGTTCTGTTGAACACAGGGTTGCTATGAATCGGACTCAACTTGATGGCACCTAACAACAAACAACATAGTGAGTCTTAGGGAGTTTGAGTGACTCACCAATGACACAGAACCACTGGGCATTGGGGATGCAGTTGGAAATAAGGCACACCAGACTCCAGAGCCTCGGTGGACCAAGTCCACCTTTCTGGTTCAGTGATTAATTTCTGCAAGTTGTTCCTCTAAATAAAGAGTGTTTGTTTCTGGTGATGGTTTTCCTGCCACTGGGGTTTGTCTGGTTACCCCACTTAAGAGGATTCCAGGCACATTGCATCACATAGGCATCACAATGACTAACTCAGCCTCCTCAAGACACACTCATTTGCTACAAGGTTTAACCAGTTAAACAGAGAAAACGGAATAACACTTACTTTGCCATTCATTGGCCATCTTACTCCAACAACCACAAAAAGAAGTCTGAGCAAAAATGTCTCCAAGTACATCAGAGAGCTAAGTGTGCCAGCTACTCATGCATTGGCCTGTCACCCTTGAGAGCCAGCAACCCACTCTCTGCTCAAGCAAATATAAATTTTACACGAGTCAAACCTTGTCCATCACTTCTTTTCTGGAGTATGACTCTCATCCCCTCAACGAAAGAGGGGAGGAAGGAAGAGAGTTGATGGCATCAATCAAAGGATCTGGGTGGACCCAGGTCCTGGCTCTCTTGAGCTCTGCTCATCAGTTTTCTTATCTCTTGAAGGAAAGGGGGTCTGGAAGCTGCCTGTTGGCTGGTGATTACACACCTCATCTACAATGAAGAAACTGCAATGCCAGGTTTAAGCACTCACCTCTGTGAGTTTCAGTAAAGGGAATGAGCAAACCCAAAGTGCCCAACTTCACACCCCATGTAGCTGGGATTCAAGTCAGATCATGCAGCCATATGAGCCTCCAATGCAGGCCACCTTCCTTCTTTCAGAGACTCCCAGGGAAAACCAATAATGTTTTGTTACTGTGAGTTTTAAATTGCCTCCTAGAATGGCTATGAATGTTTAAAAAAAGAAAAAAGAAGATCTTAGAGTTACTGGGGTTAAACCCAACAGGCAGTGGGCTTGTCTGTAGCCTGCAAAAAGAGTTTTGTTTGCTTACACAGATTTTTCAGCAGCTGCTGGGACAGTTCATACAATCTACATTTCTAGGTTCTCCTGGGAAGATCCAAAGATTCCGCAGCCTAAGGTCTCATCCCCACGAGGCTAGTCAGCTGGAGGTGAGAGGCAGTTTTTTCCTTTACCAGACAGCTGGTCAGTAAGAGCTGGAATTTCGGTGTTCAGTCCCTGTATACAATAGCTAGTCAATATGTGACAGTTGTTATCATTGCTTTTTACTTATCAGTAACTAGAGTGCATGGCCCTCTGGCACAGGGGCTACGTCTCCTTTTCACTCCCCTGCCGTGACTAGCTTGGGTCATTTTGTGCATCCCTTGGAAAGCTTGAAAGATTTGTAAATAGCATCACCACCCAAAGCCCGGTATGAGGTCCAGCTGTTACTAGACACATGTTATCTTATTTGATCCTTGTGACAGCCAAGTTAGATTACTACCGCTGTGCCATTTGCAGATGGGAAAACTGAGGTGCAGATCCAAATCACCAAGCCCTCACAGAAATCCAGATGCAGCTAGGCATGTCTGTAGTCCCAGTGACTGGGGGCGGAGGCAGGAGGATTGCAAGTTGGAGGCCAGAAGCAGCCTATGCAACTTGGTGAGATTTTCCTCAAGATAATAATAATAATAAAACATGGACTGGGGGGTGCAGCTCAGTGGTAGAGCGTTTGCAAATGTGCAGGAGGCCCAGGGTTCAGTCCCTCCCAGCACTGCAAAAAGCAAAAACTATCGAGAAATAAAACAAAACAAAACATCTAAAAGTCTGGATTCAAACCCATGGCCTGCCCACTGCTCTACCCTTCAGAATCAACCCAGTTGCTCCTTCACCTGCTCTGCTTCCAGCCTCTCTCCCCAGGGGACAGGTGACCTCCGAAGCCCCTTCCCTCCTAGGCGAGCACACTTACGGTCAAGGCCATTGACGTAGCGCATGGTGACTTCACAGTGGCCCCACACGGCACTCACCACCGGGTACAGCTTCTTGCCCTTGAGGCCACGGAAGGCCACGCCCAGGTACTGGCCGTCCACGATGAAGCTGAGTGTGCCCTCGTCCATGTCCAGCACGACCAGCAGCGAGTCCGGCAGCGCAAAGGCCTCGTCAGGGCCCAGGAAGGCCGGGTAGGCCACGCCGGGCCGATTCTTGCCGTCGTGGTAGAGGCGGCTGCGCCCCAGGTCCCAGCCCCAGGACTCGGCGTCACTGCCCACCAGCGCCGTGTAGCCCACGGAGTGCAGCGGGGCGCGGGCCGTGGCCACCCCCACAACGGCGTGGGTGCCTCGCTGGCGGGCCGGCCAGCAGATCTGCCAGGCGTGCAGGCCCCGGGCGTGGCCCACCTTGCCACGGATGCCGTCTGTGCTCTGCGCCACCGGGTGCCTGTGGAATGTCAGCCGGTCATCGTCCTTCACGAAGACATTGAGCGAGCGGTCCTCGGGGTTCCACGCGTGCCGCAGCTGCACAGCAAGCCCCGCGGCCGGCATGTCCAACAGCTGGTCCAGCCGCGCCGGCCGCCCAGGTTCCTCACCCCGCAGCTCCCGCTTGGCCGGGCACAGGGCTGGCTCTCGAACCTCCACCGACTTGAGGCTCCCGGATAGCTTCTGGCCCATGGCTCACAGTGGGGACGGGCCGCTGCAGGCCGCTGCTACCTGGTGGGAGCCTCCACTCCCAGCAGCCAGGGATGGACCACCGGCCTGGGAACCAGACCTCGGGATCTCAGACCTCCACAGCCTCCACTGGGCCCAAGCTCCTGGAAGGAAGCAAAGGGTACCCGTTATAACACCAACGTCACACCCAGTTACCCAGCCCTTCACTTATGCCCATGCCTCAATGTGCACACACTTATCATGCGTCGTCATTATTATCATCATATAGTAACGATTCATATGCTCATATCTGGCACTTATCTAGTACCTGCCACGTGCCAGACACTGTTCTATAGGATTCAGATTTATTCATTTGATCCTTAAGACTTTGCTAGTTAATATTCCCATTTTCCTTACCCAACAAGAGAGAGGATAAGTAATTAGCCGCATCCCATAGCTAATAAGGGACTGAGCCAAGGTCATGTGATTTCAGAGGCTGTCGCCATTGGGTGCACTAGGATTTTCTTTTGGTATCTAAACACTGTTGACAGCATTTACTCCCATTTGTGTCCCCTCACAGAAGGTTCTAGTTTTCAAGGGGGAGGAATTGGCTGCTAGAAGACCAGTCAGAACCCAGAGTGCTTGGGCTGCCCAGACAGCCCTGGATATAAGAAGGGGAGAGCTGCACCATGCAGCCCTCCAATGCAGAGCCCCCTGCCCTCCCTCCCTGGCTGGGGAGTGGCTAGGTGCTGAGCAACTTTCCTGCAAGAGATGAAGAGCAGAAGGCATTTTTCATGCCTTCCCCTGCCTTCCTATGTAAGACCTCCTACCCTAACAGTGGCCCACCCTAGCCAAAGTCCAGGTAGGCAAGGAAAGAGCTCTGCTGCCACACAGTACGGACAGGTGCACTGTGGTTTTCTTTTTCACCCTGTCATTTCATTCTCAACTCCCATTTCCTTTCCTTTCTATGGTCAGACCTCAGCTTCAGCTGTTATCAACCCTATTCCGAGGGCTCTGGCTAGCGTTTGTTTGAGATGAGAGAACACCAGAACACCTAAAAATTTGCAACAGCAGACAGTTTTGAGATAGCAGGATAATATTACTCATTTTCATATCTGAAATCATCTAAAATCAAGAAGAAAGAGAAATAGAATAGCAAACTCCGTCTTTGGCAAAACCAGGACACATTTGTAACCCAGATCACAGCTTATAAGGAAAGGCTGCCAAAAACAGTCAAGGGCTACCAAAAGCAGTGAAGATCAAAAGCCACTGTGAAAATAACTTGAGAAGCCACCTTTGGCTTCAGATCTAGAAGAAAGCCGATAGGGCCACCCAGCAGCTGGCATTGCTGAATGAAGAAACTGATGCTCCTGCCTAATCAGGAGCAACAAGAGGGAACAGTGTATGTCATCAAGCAGAGAGGGAAATGCCTCTAACATCTTGGAGAATAAAGAGGGCAGGACTCATGTAGGAAACCATAGAGCCACCATCTTCACAGGAAGCAGTGTGTTGCTGAGGCAGGGGAGGAGAGTTGTGAATGGGAGAAGCCCACAGCTACAGATCTCTGCTGATTGAGTTGCAGAGAAATCACTACACAATCCAGGGAACCAAGTTTCTGTAAACCAGAGAGCAGTCCTGCCCCTCCTGGGATAATTCCTGGCACCTCCTCTGAAATGCAGTCAGCAAAATTCTGATCCAAGAAAGTTCACCTCTTTCAAAGAGGGGCCAGTACAGGACATAGTTAGAGAGGCTATCAGCGAAATAAAGAAGTAAGAGAAGAGGATAAAATAAAAAACAAACAAAAAAACCCTAAACAACCACCACCAAGAAAAAACATGGCAAATTAAGAAAATTTATCATAAAAGAAAGCTGTCAAAAAACAGATAAAAGTTGTGACCAGGCAAGTAAACTAATTTTGGAGTCATTTATTTTAGAAGAGAAAATAGTATAGTTTAAACAAAAGATTAAATTCATTTTACATAGTTATCATAAAGATAACCGTTATAATGAAAGTTAAAATACAAACCTTCCGAATTGTAGAAGGAACATGACACGACATAAAACAGATCATATACTAAAAGATTGTTTTAAGAAGCAATTGAAGCAAAAAAGCATAAAGACATAAAATATGATAGTAAAACTAAGATCAAAGGAGTAACCATGTCAGTCAATGGGCATAATAAATTACTAGAAAACAAAGACTCTAAAACTGGAGAACGAGACAAAACCCCCAACCACATGCTACCCATCAGAGACATCCCTGCAGCACAGTGATTCAATGGTGGTGAAAATAAAGAATGGCAAACACACTCCAGGTAAGCAGAAATTCACCCTGAGAAGGAACTGCACCTCTAGTACTAGGTAGGTACAGTTGACTTCAGGGCAAAGGTTATATTTACTTATTTATTTTTAAGTTTAATTTACATATAGCATCACGGCCAGCAGCCATACCACTGTGGCTTCCAATCTCATCAGATCTCAGAAGCTAAGCAGGGTTGGGCATGGTTAGTACTTGGATGGCAGACTGTCTGGGAACACCAGGTGCTATGGGCTTGGGAGAAGGACCCAGCAACCCACTCTCAAAAATCAATTAGCCATTGAAAACCCTATGAATAGCAGAGAAGCATTGTCAAATACAATGCTGGAAAATGAGCCCCCTAGGCTGGAAGGCATTTAAGAAAGGACTAGGAAAGAATTGCCTCCTCAACTGTTTCACCTGTTGTCCCGTAGAGTCGCTATGAGTCAGACATTGATTCAACAGCACCTAACAACAATAGTATCATGAGTTTCATTATAGGGTTTTCACACAATTGCAAATTGTACTTTGCACTTGTTCTCTCCAGGGCAAAAGATTTTAAATGAGACAAAGAATATGTTATGATAATAAAGAATATGATCCACAGTTGAATATCCAACACACCAAATAATAGCACCAAAATTCAGAGCAAAAGCTCAAGGGAATACGAGGGCTCTTAGAAAAACTAGAGACAGGTAATTGTAATTGCCCTCCCATGGTACATTATAGATCATTGGACCAAATTAAGGACATAGAAAAGGCAAATCTTCATAATTAATAAGACAGATATAATTGATGTACCTTAATATCAAATTCTGTACCTTGAAAACAAAGAATGCATGGTCTTTCAGGTGTTCATGGAAACATCGATAAAGTCCCACATATTAGGCCGCAAACAAAACCTCAAAAAGTAAAAATAATGAAGAATCTGATAGCAGAAAAAATGCAGAAGCTAATCACAAAATTATAAATCACAAAACCCTACCACTTGGACATTTTAAAAAAACTCTGTAAACAACTCAGATTTTAAAAATTCATATAAAATTGCAGAATAGCTAGAAAATTTTTTTAAAAATCCATATTTTAGAACCTATGGGATGCTTCTAAAGGGGTTCTCAGAGGAAATCAAGGCTGAGTATTCACACTAATAAATTTTTTTAAATGAAAATATATGAACTAAGTATAATTAAAAAGAAAAATAATGGAAGTAATTAAAAACCCAAGAGCTGGTCCTTTGGGGGAAAAAACTCACAGAAACGAAAACATTGATAAGACATATAAACCACCTAATCTAATCTAATAGATTATATTATATTTTCTGTTACTATTAATGATTATATTACTGTTATGTAGATCTGTCATGTTGGAAGTATATACCCTCAAGATAATATAATAAATGGTACTTTCCTCTTTGATCCTCCTTCCACTAAACTATAACCTCAGTCTAATCATGAGAATGGGCTGGGGTTTAGCTCAGTTGGTAGAGTGTTGCTCCCCATTTTCTGAGGACTCAGCACCACAAAAGTAGGAGAAGGATGTGGCAGTCCTCTCCCAAAGCAATCCTGAAACAATCACCCATTGAAAACCCTATGAGGGCTGCTCTGAGTCGGACCTAACTTGAAGGCGCCTAACAACAACAATCATGAGAATATCAGAAGAAGTGGGGAGACATGCAACAAGAAATCTGACCTGTACTCCTCAAAACTTTCGAAGTCATTAAAAACAAGGAAAGTCTGAGGAATTGCACTGCCAAGAGGAGCCCAGGAAGATACAAGGACTAAATATCATGTGGTAACCTGGATGGGCCCTAGAACGGAAAAAGGACTTTAGGTAAAAATGAAGGAAATCTGAATATAGCATCAACTTTAGTTAATAATGTATCACTATTGGGTTATTGTTACTAGGTGCCTTAAGTTGTGATAAATGTACAACACTAATGTAAGATGGTAACTATAAATGAAAGTGGGTGTATATGGGGTGAATATATGAAACCTCTGTATACTATTGATTTAGTTTTCTTTCTTTTGAGCAAATATCAAGACAGTATAGTATTGAAGTTGTGGCTTTGTCATCACTGGATTCTTTTAGATTTATGTTTTTTTTTTATGGTGCAAAAACTAGAACTGAAAGATTTGAGAAGCATGCAGTTTACTGAGGAAAAAAACGAAACAAAACAAAACAACAACAACAAAAAAAACCTGGGTGTGTTTAAGTTTGCAGACAAGGCAAGTTCAGGGAAGGAGGCTGAAACTGTTAAAGAGATAAGGGCATTAAAGAGAAGCTAAGCACTTTGTGCTGGAACAAAAGCAATGGCTTGAAGACAAAGCAAGTGTGGGGCAGATCTCTCTCATCTAAGGCACCTGGGTGTGAAATAACAAACCCATCTGAAAGATTTTCATTTGAAAAAAGAATGTCTGGAGGGCTACCTGGAGGGGTGCCATACCTCATGCACTGGGGAGGCTGAAGCAGGAGGATCATCAGTTCAAGGCTAGAGGCACCCACTGTAATTAAGCAAGACTGTGCTTCAAAATAAAATAGGACTGGGTTACACCCCCGTGGTTGAGCAATTTGCAAAGTGTAAAGCCCTGGGTTCAACTCCAAGCACTACTACAAAAAAAAAAAAAAAAAAAAAAAAAAAAAAAAAAAAAAAAAAAAAAAAAAAAAAAAAAAAAAAAAAAAAAAAAAAAAAAAAAAAAAAAAAAAAAAAAAAAAAAAAAAAAAAAAAAAAAAAAAAAAGAAAGAAAGAAAATAAATAAATAAATAAATAAAGACAGAAAGAAGGCAAAGAAAGGAAGGAAGGAAAGAAGAAAGGAAGGGGAAGGGGGAAGAGAAAAGAGAAGAAAAGAAAAAAAGGGAAAGGAAGGGAAAAAGAATGTCTGAAAAACGAGTGTCTCTGGGGTGCCCTGCTGGAAAGGGGCTTCTCACGGAAGTGGTTTTCAGGCCGGTGCACACAGAATCTGCTGCTAAGCCATGGTCCAATGGGACCCAGCTACTACTCAAACTAACAGACCTCGGTGTCATCCACGTGGTGCTTCTTTCACAGCCATGCAGAATGAAATACTTATGGGGTCATGGAGGTTGCTACCAAGGTTCCAGAAAACAGTCTCCAAGGCCAGGAAATGTATACTAGGGTCAGAGTCCCTACAGAGAGCCCCTGAAAGACTGGTATGTGAAGTTTTGAGAATGGATCCAAAGCTGCAATGGAGACCCCAGGATGTCTGAGGTGCCAACAACATGAAACATTTGCTGGGAAGCTACTGGCAATAAGAGGAGCCAGCTCAAGAAGGCCATGTGTGCTGCAAATGACAAGGCAATAGAGGCAAGGCTGCCCAAGCCTGTTGGAGCCCAGAGGTATTATTGTGTATGTTGTTGTTAGGTGCCATCAAGTAGAATCCAACTCATAGTGACCCTATGTACAGCAGGAAAAAACACTCCCTGATTCGGTGCCAGGCAAATGATCTTATTTATGTTTAAGGCCATTGCTGCAGACACTGTGTCAATCCATCTGGTGAAGGGTTTTCCTTTTTTTCATTGACCTGCCACTCTCCCAAACATGATGTCTTCCTCCAGGGATTGGTCCCTCCTGACTACATGTCCAAAATATGGAAGACGCAGTCTAGTTATACTTGCTTCCAAGGAGCACTCTGGTTGCACTTCTTCTAGGACAGATCTGTTGGTTCTTTTGGCAGTCCATGGAATTTTCAATAATCATCTCCAGCACCATAATTCAAAAGCATCAATTCTTCTCCTGTCTTCCTTGTTCAATGTCCAGCTTTCACAACCATATGATGCAATTGAAAATACCATGGCATGAGTCAGGCACACCTTCATCTTCAAATTGACATGTTTTGTTTACTTTTCAATTCTCTAAAGAGGTCTTTTGCCACAGCTTTTTGCTGCACGTGGGGGTTTGCATGTTGCAATGATGCTGAAAGCTATGCCACTGGGATCTCAGATACCAGCAAGTTCACCCATGGTGAAGAAGTTTCACCTGAGCTTCCAGACTAAGACAGACTAGGGAGTATGATCTAATGAACACTCCCAAAACAACTAGCCATTGAAAACCTACTTTGTATACTGGATACCATACCTGGATCTACAGGGTTTGTGTGCCCTGCTGGTTTTCAGTCTTGCTTTGGACTGATGTTTCCTTGCTGTGTCCTGAGTCCTCCCTTTTGGAATGGGAATGCTTACTATGTCATTGTATATTGGAAATATATAACTTGTTTTTTGTTTTACAGGGGCCCACAACTAAGAGATTGCCTTGGGTCTCAGTAGAAACTTTGGACTTGGACTTTTGAATAATGTTGAGACTGTTAAGACTTTGAGGACTCTTAAAGTTAGGTTGAATGCATTTCATATTAGGAAGATGGCTATGCACCATTGGGGGCCAGGGGCAGAGTGTAATGGTTTGACTAAAATGTCCCACAAAGGTCATGTGTTTGAATGTTTGGTCCCAAGTTAGTGGTGCTATTTGTGGAAGCTGTGGAACTTTGGAAGGTTGGACCTACCTTGGGGAAGTAGTCACAGGGGTGGACCTTTGAAGGTTTTATATAGGGCCCCCTGTTCCAGTTGTTCTCTCTGCTCCCTGATGCCATGATGTGAAGTCCTCTGTCCCAGGCCTTGCCACCTGCTCTGCTGCCATGCCTGCCCTGTCTCTGTGGTCTGTGACCCTCTAAACCACAAGCCAAAATAAATATTTCCTCCCTATAAGTAGTTTCTCTCACTTATTTTGCAACAGTGATGAGAAAAGTAACTAATATAGATAGGAACAAAATATTTCACACAAAAAGAAATGCCAATGACTCTGTTGGAAAGGTGCTCTGTGAAAAGCATGATAAAAAAGAAAGAACTTAGAACTACAATAAATGCAGATTAACAAAGCTAAAAAAAGTTGGATAACATCTTGAAGAATGCATGTTAAAGACAGGCTCATACATTGCTAAACTGAATGCAAATTAGTGTAACTCAGTGGACAGCAAATTAGTCCCATCTTTCAAAATTCCAAATGCATATACCTTTTGACCTCTCACTTACATTTCCCCCACTTATTCAGCTATGTCCTCAAATGTGAAAACTACATTTTACAAATTATATATATATATGTGGCAGTTTGTAATAGCAAAATATTGGGAAAAAACAGAAGACAGACTAAATAAATAGTGATAAATCCATATAATGGAATACCATGCAGCTGAAGAAAGGCATGTATGATATGTTGTTGTTGTTATTGTTGTTGCTGCTGTTGTTAGGTGCCATTGAGTCAGTGTCCGACTCGTAGCGACCTTATGTACAACAGAGGAAACACTATTTTCATGCTTCTCTGCTATTCATAGGCTGATTGTTTTTTGGGAGTGGGTTGCCAGGTCCTTCTTCTAAGCCTACAGTATCTGGTGTTCCCAGGTGGTCTCCCATTCAAGTATTAGCCAGGCCTGACCCTGCTTAGCTTCTGAGGTCTGATGGGATTGGATGCCACAGGGCTACGGCTGCAGGCCTATACTGATATAGAAGACTCAAAAGACAGCTGAAATCAGACAAACAAGAGCCAGAACAATACGGGTGTTATGCTGCCATTACTGTGAAGGGAAGATGGAGAAGGGAGGAGGAAGACAGGCAGAGGAGGAAGGAAAAATAGGGGGCAGAGGTAGGGTATTTAAACCAAAGGGCCCAAATGGAACTAAGAACAAGATGCATCTTTTAGAAAACTGAATGTCCCAGCTGTTTAGAAGACAGCTTGCTTTTCTCAGCTCACCACAAGAACTTCATACTGACTTCACCTAGCCCTTGGGCTTCAACCAAGTTATGAGAAATAAGCAGGATAAGGATGCATGTGTAAAGCCCAGGGTGTGTAGTAGGGATGCGTCAAAGTTTGAATATAAAGTGTCCCTAAAGTCATTTGCTTTAATGTTGGGTCTCAGTTGGTGGTGTTGTCCTGGGAGATTATGGAACCTGGAGGCAGGATGTAGCTTGCTGGAAATGAGTCACTGGGGCAGGCCTTTGGAGGTTTTTACCCAGGACTCATGGTTCCAGGAAGCTCTCTGTTCCTGATCCACCATGCTGTGAGGTTGTGAGGTCATCCCACAGGCCCTCCTGTTGCCATGCCTGCCCACTGCCATTATGGATGGATCCTCTAACTGTGAGTTCCCAATAAATTTTTTCCTCCATAACTTTGGTTTCCTTTTTCTGCTTCAGTGATGACAACCTAATACAAGATGCATCCAGGATGCCTCTGTAAGTTTGTACGGACCTCCCAAGAGTATCTGAAGGAAGGCAACAGGAGCTGGAATCCATCACTCATTCAAAGACACTGTGTTCTCCAGTTCTAACAGACCTGGAAACTGAGGCTCTGAGGGAGGCAGCCCCACCAAAGTCACATTGCTAAAAGATGGCAGACCCGGTCCTATCCTGGGCATCCTGAACTCAAATTCCCTCTGCTCTCACTTCCTCCTGCTTTCTTCATCACTAACCTCAAATATCAGCATTTACGGTGCTCTGTGCCAGCATCCTGCCAACTTCTTCATAGGCACCGGGAGGCAGACATCGTGCACCCCTTCACTCAAAGGAGGAAATGGGTTTAGAGACGTGTCACACAGCTAGTAAGTAGCTGGATAAGGGTGACCGGATGGCCACCATGGGACAAGCCTATGTGCTCACATCTTTCTCCACTTTGTATAGGGTAGTCCTCCTAGGTCCTGTCACCAGTTCTGTGTGACATTGCTTCCCTACTATATCCTTGCACACATTACGACAACTTTGGAGTTACTATTGTTGGGAGATCCTGTACTGCATTCAAAAGCAGCAGCCCTGGGGTGGACTCCTATTAATACTTGGCTGTCCCAGGCATGGTCAGTGGGGGCAGCTCTCCCTCTTGATGGGAATTGAATAGTCTCTGTCCCTATTAGTGGCAGGAAGGGCTCCTGGAAGGTGTGATAAGGGAGGCATACGCCTAGACTGTCCCTTTGCTGTTCCCCTGGTGCAGGGCTCGTGTGCTCATGAACGGCACACCACTAAGGAAAGCCAGTGGCAGGATGCTGCTGTGGGTTGGCCTCCCTGTCTGTCAGGTGGGCCTCCAGCAAGGATTCTGCCTCTCTGAGACTCATCAGGAAAGCGTCACTGACTGCTCGCTCACCTTGCCTGCCTTTGTGAGGATCAGAGCTGACACTGGGAGCGTCTGGCAAGTGAAGAGCACCCAGGCACCCAGTATAAGGCAAGCACTCCTTTATGTCATGCATGTCCTTGGCATGACCATCTCCTCGCATGGATTGCTCCCTGCTATGGACTGATGAAGGGAGACAGGAGAAGAATCGATGCTTTCAAATTATGGTGCTGGAGATGAATATTGAAATACCATGGACTGCCAAAAGTACCAACAGATCCATCCTAGGAAAAGTGCAACCAGAGTGCTCCCTGGAAGCAAGGATGGCTAGGTTGCATCTTATGTATTTTGGACATGCTGTCAGAAGGGACATATCCCTGCAGAAGGACATCAAGTTTGGGAGAGTGGTAGGTCAATGAGAAAGGGAAGACTAGATGGATTGACACAGTGGCTGTAACCTTATGGTTAAACATGAAAAAGATCATGTGCCTGGCACAGAATAGGGGAATGTTTCATTCTGTTGTGCATAGGGGTCACTATGAGTCAGACTCGACCTGATGGCACCTAACAACGACAACAACAATGGACTGAAGGTCCACATTGGGCGTCCAGGATTCACAGTGGGAAGGTATTAGGAGGTCGAGGCCCTGGGAGGCGATCTGGTCATGAGGGTGAGTTCCACCCCTCCAGAAAGATTGCCCAGATCCACTGAGCCTCCAAGGGCCTGATCCAACCTCTGTCTGCCCTGAGCTAGCCAGGAGGGCCATCTTTCTGGCCCTGGTCACCTGCTTTTCTCTTTTTGAGGGTGCTCTTGAGGACAGGAAGCTAGGCCTGCATTTCCACATCCCTAGGAAGTGTTTCTGGTCCTCAGAAATGTCCACAAGGGTTGGGACACAAAGTAGAACATCCACAGGTGCTGCAGAGAGGTGGTGCCCAGCTCAGGGAGGCTCTCGGTGGGCTCTTTCTAGAGCCTGGAGCAGGGGAAGGGCCTGGGTTGGAGTCAGGCAGTGGGGATACAGGAGCTGGTGTGCACGGCACTGCTCTGACTCCATTGTCCTCTCTGGGCAGCTGACCCCAGGCTGGACCGAGCCTGCCATTTGAGTAGATGCTGCTTTGTACCTGCTCCACTTCCAGACCCCATTTATTCATTCAACAAACATTTAGCAGATGCCTGTTGTATGCCAGGCACTGTGCGAGTGAGAGCTGAGGACACAGCCGTGGCAGTGCCAGGCTTAGTCCCTGTCTTCTCTCACCAGCCAGAGGGAGCAGATGCTTGCCACATCTCTTCTCTTGTTCCTAGCACATACATGGCACGGGCCCAGGAACAAGGGACATACAACCGAATCTAACTTCTGGATAGGAGCAATAGTGTTTTTCAGTGTTGTTGAGTCAGATCTGACTCATAGCAACCCTCAGTACAGCAGAATGAAGCACTACTCGATACTGTGCCATGCACACAGTCTTTTTATGTTTGAGCCCAATGTTGCAGTCATTGTGTTTCTTCTCATTTTGAGTTGTGCCACATCAGCAACTGGAGGTCCCAGGGGTTTTACTCCATCCCCATCATTAAGGTTGACTCTACTTTGAGGAGGCAGCTCTTCCCCAGTCATTCTTTGAGTACTTTCCAGCCTGGTGGGTGGGGGGCTTATTTTCCAGCACTCTATTTGACAGTGCTTCTCTGCTATTTGTAGGGTTTTCAATGGCTGATTGGTTTTAGGGAGTGGGCAGTGTGTCCTCCTGAGTCTGTCTTAGTCTAGAACCTCAGCTAAAACCTGTCTGCCATGGGTGGCCCTGCTCATATCTGAATTACCAGTGCCATAGCTTTCAGCATCACAGCAACATGCAAGCCCCCACAGCACAACAAGCTGACAGACACATGGGGGTAGAGGGACAGAAGCAATGGCATCTCTAAACTCAGGGATCAGAGGGCACACTGAACCATGCAGAGGGGACTTCGACACCCTCCCTCAAACCAAATTGAATGTCTTACATCATGGTTGGATGGCGATGTGCAATGACATTACCATGAAGGATCCACTGTGCTCCAGGGCTTCAGTCATGCTGAACAAGAAAATAAAAACTCACATAGCCAGCGCCGTGGTAGGTGTTACTACCCAGCAGGGAAAAGAGGAGACAAGAAGCAGTCATGCCACACTGTTTAAGAAGGCTCTGTGGCTTGCAAATTATGACATACTGTCTTCAGAGGCTCAGGACCGGAAATCATAGTCTTGGGCAGCCCTCTGGCCTGGCTCCGTGAGCAAGGAGTCTGTCTGCAAGTGGGCATGATGGCTATAGGTGTTAGTGATGACTGAGTGATATGCCCTCCCCTCAGTGTGGCCTCAGGCTTTGGACTTGCTGGAGTCAGGAACTAGGGTAAGTTTCAGCCCTTCCTGGAACCAGCAGTAATGATATCCCCCTGAGGAGCTGTTCCTATAGGAAAACATAAGACCCAGTCACTTCCCTCTAGGGAGGGTCTATACCAAAGGGGCCTGGCTTAATGGCAGGTGCAAATAATGACAAACAGCAGAAAGAAAGCAGTTTGATATCGTTGGGATTCCTTTATAGACTGCACTTTACTTTCACGTATATACTACCACATTTGTAAAAAACACCCTGCTGATCTAACCTTCTTCAGGCTTACCATGGCTTTCAGGAAAAATGCCTCTCCCATCCTTGACCCCGCCTGCAGCTGTACCACTGTGGTGTCCGATCTTGTCAGATCTTGGAAGCTAAGCAGAGTCAGGCCTGGATGGGAGGCTGCCTGGGAACACCAGGTACTGTAGGCTTAGGAGAAGGAAACCCACTCCCAAAAACCAATCAGCCATTGAAAACCCTATAAATAGCAGGGAAGCACTGTCAAATATAATGCTGGAAAATGAGCCCCCTAGGTTGAAAGGCATTCAAGAAAGGACTACGAAAGAGTTGCATCCTCAAAGTAGAGTTGACCTTAATGGTGGGAATGGAGTAAAGCCCCTGGGACCTCCTTTTGCTGATATGGCACAACTCAAAATGAGAAGAAACACAGTGGCTGCAACAATAGGCTCAAACACAAAAAGATCGTGCGCATAGCACAGTTCTGGGTAGTGCTTCGTCCTGTTTTATGTGGGATCCTTATGAGTCAGATCTGACTTACCAGCACCTAACAACAACAACAACAACAACAACAACAACAAGCTGCCTTACAAAGAGGGTCCACTTGGGAATGAACTAGGAATGCAAGGCTCCATGGGCTCAGACAAGTCATGGTGCCCTAGATACCTGGTGCCAATGATACTTGTCCCTGGCTCTGGTTCCACTGGAATGTTTCTAAGATTTTTTTCGGCACAAATATTAAGCAGAGGGGCTGTTTTGTTCAGATGTGCTCATTCAGCATGGCCCCACCAACAGTGAATGAACTAATGAACCCCCAGGGTTTTGTTCACAGATGTCTATTCACTTTGCCCATAATCCACACACTCAGTGAGTTCACGCTACAATTGGTGGGGCCGGCCTATTGTCCCCCAGCGCTCACAAAGACAGCCATCTGTCCAGTTCCAGGTGGGACCGTCTCACGCCTGTCTTGCTGGAGCTGAACCAATGAGGCCTCCTGAGCCTCTCCTCCTCCTGGGGTTGCCATGGGACCCCTCCCATGTGTGACTGAGCCAGGGGCCCCCAGAGTGGAAGTTCAGCTGGCATCTAGGACAGGATGCAGGAAGCTTGCTGGGTAGTGACCAGACCAGCATGCTCCCCAAGGACATTCAGAAGAGACAGCTTGGAGCCCCAGAGGGGAGGCCTGGCATGGCTTAGGCTGGAGTAAAGCATGAGGAGGGGGACCAAGGAGGGGAAAACATCTATGAGAAGAACACAATTATCTTCCCATCCAACCTGTCGTTTCCCTCTCAAGACAGGCACAACTGGCTGTCTAACAATAGGAGTAAAACAAAAGCCAAACTGGCCAGGTCTGAGTTAATCTAGGGCAGCACAATAAGGCACTGCTGGGCTTTCTGAAGGTCCCTCTTTTAAGCTCGAAGCACCTCTAGGGCAGGAGATACCAGGCAAGGAGAGGATGAGGGGAAGGAGGGAGCGAGGGAGACCCAGAGAGAGAAGCGAGGGGCATGTGTATGGGAGGGGCCCACCTGTGACCTACACACAGAGGCTAACGGAAGGCTAACAGGTAAGGTGTCGCTGTGGGTGGCCAACTTGGCCCAGCTCACTCGTTTCTGGAAAAGGCAAAGCTCCACGTCACCAGAATTGACATTTCACAGTATGACAAGCCAAGTAGGTGACTTTGGCATTGCTCTGGCCTTTCCCTTTGCACACAGGACACCCAGAGGGGTGTAGGGCTCCTGCCTGGCCCCTAAATGGATCACTGGGGCGAGGGTGACCCTTCAGACTCTACCCCCTCCTCTCCGTGCATCCTGTCTGAGGACTCACACTTCCTGGCCTCTGCAGATGCTCCCACAGGGGGTCTCCAGCCCTGCCTTCCTCCTTAGCACCAGACCCACCTACTAGAAGCTTCTGGCCACCCCAGATGGGGTCTTCCTTCAGGCGACCTTGTAAAACCAGTTGGCCTCTGTCCATGATAAGCCCTCCACTGTGGGACATCTGGGGGCCCACTGGAACCTCAGAATCACAGTCCTGGGCTGGGCTCAGCCTTGCCCCTCTCCCGTGTCCCAGGCTCCTCTCTGCGCATGCTGCTTCTGCCATGGACCCTGTCTTGGTCTCAGTCACCCAATGCCTTGCCTGGATTACTGCAATGGTCTCCTAAGGGGCCCCTGGGATTCCAGTCTTGGCCCCTGAACAATGCCTCCAAGAGGGTCCATCTGACCAAGATGCCCACTCACCTGCTCTTGCAAACCTCCGCCCCTTAGGTTGGCTCCCAAGGGTCCCCGAAACCTGTCTTGCTTATTTCTCCCCAAGTTGGTCTCACCTTATGGCCTACTCTAGACCCTTCTCAGGTCAGCCCATCCCCTTCACACCTGGAGCACCCAGGGGCCTCCCCACTCTCCCTGCCCATCTGACATTTCCTCACTCTTCCTGTTCCCTGTGGTAGCCTCCATCCAACACACGTCCTCTTCCACCCCCTGGTGTCCTCGTCCTAGCTGGAGCATCCCACTGATGTCTCCTGTACCATGTACTGCAACCAGTGCCCAACCAGTTTCTACCTGTCTCCTGCCTATGGCCACATCACCCTGAACGCACCTAATCTCCTCTCTCTGTCTCCTAGACCAGGCCACAGTCCTGTAACCTGCCACCTCCGGCTGCATCAAGAAGTGCTTGCCAGATCGAGGAAGGAGTATCCCTGGTTTGCGTTTTTACCGACAACCACTTTTTCACAACTGAAATATCCATCTTAAATGGGGATTAAGTTCTAAACTCAATGTGTGAAGCAAAAATCACTGGCATGCAAAACTGTCCTGGAAAGGTTTTCTGAAGGGCCACAAAGTTTGTGATGACTGATTTGGGGTGTGCTGTTCTCTTTCCCCAAAGACAAGCCAGATGGCTGTTTCCTGCAGCCTCAGAACACATCCCTGTTTCTGAGCAGCAGTAGAAATACCAGTTAGCTTGTGCCAGGACCATGTTTTATTTGAAATGTGTTGTTGAATTTTAAATTTTTTATTATTGATCTTTTTTTGCCAAGAATGTATGGTCATGTTCACAATGTTTATTATTTTTTCTAATGACTACCAGGAAAGACTGATGACTTTGACCTAGGTCCCATCACCCTCCTCATTTTCCACACCCAGGGGCTTGTCCCAGCTGGGGGGCTGCCTGAGACCTTTTGTTTCTGTACCAGTAGAGAAGGGAACTTCCAAGAGCATGGACATATGACAACAGGAAGGCAGCTTAGAAAAAATTATGTAACTAGGGCATGCTGAGTCGTACTAGGTCTTTTCCCTACAGAGCAAGAAACTCCACAGTGGCCTCGGCCATGGCTGCTTCCTTGAATAGGAATGAAGCCTCCCAGGATAGGTTTGCTAGAATGATGAGAAGGTTCCTGTCCTATGAAAAGCCAGGGAGAAAAGTGGCCTAAGTAAGGGGGCCAGCAAGGGAATTAACCCTTGGAGCGTGCGAGCAAACCCAAGAAGCTTGGAAGTGGTAAGAGAAGAAATGGTGAGAAAGGGGTGGAAGGGGAAGTTAGGCCTGGGGGGCCCTGGGAGTATCTAGATTGTATTCATGGCACCCTGGAGGAGGTTCTTAACTAGGCAGAAATTAGATCTATTTACATTTAAAAAAAATTCCTCTAGTAAACCTGGTGTGGTGGTACATGCCTATAATCCTAGAAATTGGATCAATCAGAGTTCGAGGCCAGCCCAGCATACATAGAGAGTTCCAGGCCAGCCCCAGTGAGACCCTGTCTCCAAACAAACAAACAAACACACAAACAAAAAAACATCCGGCCGGGTGTGATGGCACATGCCTGTAATCCCAGCAGCTTGGGAGGTGGAGGCAGGAGGATCTCAAGTTCGAGACCAGAGGCAGTCTGCATAACTTAGCAAGACCCTGTCTCAAAAAGTAAAAAAATGGGCTGAGGGTGCAGCTCAGTGGTCCAGCACTTGCAGAGCATGCAAGCAGGAGGCCCTGGGTTCAACCCCCAGTACTGAAAAAAAAAAAAAAAATCCAAAACTAATACCAAAATCAAAGTCAAAACCCAAAACCCTTCTGACAAATGGTAATTACTATTTGCTAATCTGATATCTAACACTGAATCTTAGCATTTTAGCTTGTATTTTCCTTATTAATTTAATGTGAGGCAGAGCTCGTTGTCACAGGTTTTTGCGATATTTCTATTTTCTCTTTCTGTATGTGAGAATTGTCTGTAGTCTTTGCCCATTTGGTCTTTTGCTGGTGGACTTGAGGAATCTTTTACACATTTAAAGAGATGAGCCCATTGTGATAGGAGTGAAAATTCTTTCTCCGCTTTGCCATATGTCTTTTGACTGTTTATGGCGATTTCTTTCCCTTACAGATTTTATTTTTATGTCATTGAATTTATCAGTCTTTAAAATAAGAGAGACATGCAAACAGGAGAGAGATTTGAGTGGAAGAGCTGGTAAGCTGGATTTTGTTTGCCACTTACCCAAAGTAGCTTAGATTCTTTTTATTGCCATTTTTAAAGGAAGTTGGGAACATGAAACCAGAGGGTATGTGGCTCAGAGGAGCCTGCCCTCGTGTAACAGATGTTTGTATTTTGTGCTTTTGACATTTTGCTTTTCTACAAAGTGGGTTTATCTGCAGCCCTAAAAAAAATAAGGAAGGATTTAGGGGAAGGATTTGGGAGAACCCTCATCGGCCTAAATGACAGAAACTGCAAGGTTTAGTTGGAGGACAGAGGCAGCAAAGTGGGGGAACAGAGACTGAGAGAGATGAAGGGTACGTAGCCGTAGGATCTGTTTATGGCGATTTCTGCCCCACAGGGCAGAGGTGGGCAGAATTCTGAAGTCTCCTTTTAATAGCTTTTCCTGAGTCACTTCACCTCTTCCAGATTTAGACTCATCAGATGGGGAGGGGGAACAGAAGGCGACTGGGAGAAGAGGGGGCTCAGATTCCTAAGAGAGAACAGCTCTCTTCAGCCCCCAAGTCCAGGAGGAGGATGGGGCGCAGAATAGCTGGGAAAGGTGAGAGAACTTGTTCAAGGTCACATTGCCGGCTGGTGGTGCAGCCAAAATTCGAACCCAAGCCGACTCCGCTGCCCAGAGTTCCCCACCGCCCGGAGAGAGCGGCACAAAAGTGCCTTCTTCTAGCTCCCCGTTTGCAGCAGCCCGCGCTTGGCCATAGGGCGGCGAGAACCACCAACCACTCCCCTGGCTTCTCCAGCCAGTCGGAGGTGCGGGGCCAGGCGTCCTCCCCTGGCTCGCAGCCGGTGGCGCGGCCCGCGAGACCAGGGCGGACACAGTTGCCGCGCTCGAGGCTCTTGGCTCCTGCCCCCTTCCCAGAGCCCCGATCCCTGCCCTTCCCGAACATTGCCGAGTTTGTGTCCAAGCAAGGCCGGGAACAGGCTCCCAAAGCAGGCAGCCCTCGGGCCAGGCGATCAGCTTCCCAGCACCGGCATTAGCCATACACGCTAACCACCACCTCCACTTCACCAGTGCCTACTGCGTGCCGGGCGCTTTTTTCCCCATCGCTCCGAATCCTCTGGATGAACAGACCCCCGCCCCCAGGAATTATTGTCCCCATTACACACACGACCGAGCTGCTGCAGCCTTGGAAAGTTGGATGACATGCTTGGGCGCACGAAGCTAATAACAACGCTAGCTAAGTATGATCGAGTGCTTCCTGTATGCCAGGCACAGGTCTATGTACCGTCCCAAGGAGCCCCCAATACACTTGTAAACCAGGCACAATTATCCCCATCTTACAGATGAGGAAACCGAGGCTTGGTGCCTTGCCCAAGGTCATCCAGCCAGTGATTGACGGATTTTGTACCCCAACCCAGGCAGGGTGACTCTGGAAGGAAGTGTGTGTGTGTGTGTGTGTGTGTGTGTGTGTGTGTGTGTGTGTGTGTGTGTGTGTGTTCATGTGTGTGCGCGCGCTGTCTTCACCACCCGGAGAAGCAGAGGGCTTCGAACTTATGGCACCTGAGGCTAGTCCCGATACCCCAGGGCTGCGGAAACCAACCAGCTTGGGCTGCAGAGGGATTCCTGGGTTCCCGAAGACCAGGACAGACCCGGAGCTGCGACTGTGACCAGTGCCCACCCGCACCCGGTCCGCGCGGCCAGATCTGAGCCCCCGGCCTCTGATCTCATCTTCCCGAGACCTGGCGCATACTCACCATAAAAGAGAGAGCGAGCTCCCGCCCCGGAGGAATCCCCAACGCCGGCAGGTTCCCGGACTCCCCAGAGAGACGTCTGCTGCCGCCGCCGCCCACTCAGGGGCGCCCGCGCGACCCCGCGGATGTCGGCTTCCTCCCTGGAGCCGGCGGCGCGATCTCCCCGCCGGTGCCCGGCAGTCGTGATGTCTCCGCCCGGCAGGGTGGCCCGGAGTTGGGAGCGTTCTTGGAGAAGTTGGAGCTCAGGCGCGGCGAGAGGACGCCGAGGGCCGGGCCCGGAGTGGGGCAGCGCCTTCCTGCGCACCTCCCTAGGGCGCGCGGAGGCCCGCGCGCCTGCCGCTCGGGAGCCTGGCGCCCTACCCGGCGGGCGGCGGGTCCCGCGCTCAGCGCGCACGGGCCGCACCGCGCCCGCCGACCACCCGCGCGCCCCGCGCCTTCCCCAGAGCTCCGGGCGCACGCAGCGGGCGCTGCGGCTGTGGCCCGGGCCCGGGCTGCCTTGCGCTCATCTCCCTCCCCGGAGACCGGGCGCCTTTGTGCGCGGGGCGCGTCGGCCGCCTCGGCCAGCTCTGGATGCTGCAGCCGCCGCCGCCTCCCCCTTCGCAGTCGCCGCCCGCTCCCAGCTTTCCCGGCCGGCCGGGAGGCTGCAGCTGAAAGCCGATCCGGCTGAGCTCATCCCCAAAGGCCACTAATCCAATAGCCGCGGAAGGCGCGGCCGCCGGGAACGCCCCTTCCCCCACCATCCCGCGCCCCGGCCGTCCCAGCTCGGGCCGCTGCCGGCGCCGCCACCTTCTCGAGGCCACCAGCTGGCGGGTGAGGGAAGTGGAACCCGCTCCCGCGCCCCTGTGCGGACGCTGTGCTACGTGGTCGCCATTCACTCAACCGCCAGCTCACCGGAGCCCTCCCTCCCTTCCGCGCTCATTCATGCGCGCGGATCCTCCCCCGTTCATTCAAGCGCTCCTGGAGCGCCAGGGTGGGTGTCCCCGAGGGGAGAGGACACCCACAGTCACCAGACAGCTTTTACTGGAGGCATGCTGAAAACAGCAGGCGGGGAAAGAGAGTGGTTTAATACTCCCCTTCCTTCCACACACAGATGTCCACACTTTACTTCTGAGATCCACCTCCAACTCATCTTTTTAACTACAATTCCACACCACACCTGCTTCTCCGCGCCTTGCCCTGTCCACCCAAGGCGCAGGGCAGTGGAACTGGGCCCTGCGGGCTCCCGGTGCAGAAGGTGGGCAGCCTCAAGGCTACAGTGCAGAGATAAGGAAGAGGGCGTGGCCAGAGCGAGGGCCAGCGGTGCTTCTGGCTAGCTTGCTTCTTAGGGAAAATGGGAAGTTCCAGGACTGGTTGTCCTGCCTGTGAGTTCAGAATGGACATCCGGTCCACTCTGCAGTCTTCTACTGACCCCCACCCTCTCTGTGCCAGGCGTCAAGTAAAGAGCCTAGACTGCAAAGTGCCCATTTTAGCAGGGACGGTCCAAACCTGGGCAGAAAATGTTTTGAAGGAGGCTCTGGAAGCTCCTCTCCAAGACTGGAAATGGCAATCTGGGAATGCTGCCTAGTTGAAGTTGTTGTTGTTAGGTGCTGTCGAGTCGTATCCGACTCATAGTGACCCTCAGAGGGTTTTCAATGGCTGATTGTTTCGGGATTGCATGGGCTGCACCAATTAGCTACTGGAGGACAGGGAAACAGATAATCGCCCGAGTATGTAGCCGTGGCAGCCCAGAGGGAGTGCAGAAGGAGGTAAGATTAAACTGGAGGGATGCTCAGACTCTTGGAGACCATTCAAAGGGCTTGGCCTTGCCCCAAGATGAGTTAGTTGGAGAGGCCTTTGACCTTGACATATTTCCCTTCCAGAAGGATCTCCCAGCAATAGAGTGGATAGATGGTGGAAATCAGCTTGGAAGCTACTGCAGAAGTCCAAACAGGGGTGGCCAAAGGGGAATGCTTTATGAACCAGGACAACTTGGTGAGGTGGCAAAAAAGGATATACCAACCAAGTATTGATTGTACTTATTCTATTGCTTCGTCCTTGTCTGTTGTATGTCTTTCTCCCTCCTAAAGCTGTGAGCCCTTGCTGGGTAGATCCGTAACTGTCCATCTCTGGATGTCCTATACAGGCACAGAAATGCTCTTGAGGGAATCTGATTTGAACCGGCCTGCGCTCACACTTGCTGACTTCCTGGACCTCCTACCAGTAAGTTTAGCATCTCCCCTCCCAGCCACCGTGGGCTTTGGACATGGCTGGGTGGAAAGAAAAACCTGAGGAAAGATCAGGAACCAAAGAGAGCTTAAACAGGACTTTTCAGCTGATAGTTTTGCCTGCTGGACCCCAAAACAATCTGCTGATATGGAAGGGGTGCTCATTACTTCCCTTCCTTGCCAGGAAGCATCACAGTAGATTCGTGGATAAAGTGGGGAGTGCACCGCTCTGCAGTCCCTGAGGTCCCAAGTTGGATTCCCAACACCCACAAAAATGGGAGAAGAACGTGGCAATCCACTCCCAAAGCAATCCCGAAGCAATCAGCCATTGAAAACCCTATGAGGGCCGCCATGAGTTGGACACGACTCGACGGCACCTAACAACAACATAACTCCCCTCTTGCCCTGGGGGCTTCAGATAGGTTCACCACACCAGCCTCTCCAAATGTGACTATGCCTCAGACATAAAAGAGTCACCACAGAGCACCCCCAGATGTCACTGAAATCCACCAAATGTTCTATTGTTGTTAGGTGCTGTTGAGTTAGTGTCTGTCATGTACAACAGGCAAAACAGTTTTGTTGGCACCTGCCATTCATGGGGGTTTCTGTGGCTGATTGTTTTTTGGGAGTGGGTTGCTGGGCCCTTTTCCCAACCCTACAGCACCTGGTGTTCCCAGGGAGTCTCCCCTCCAAGTATAAACCAGGCCTGACCCTGCATAGCTTATGAGATCTGATGGGATCTGATGCCACAGTGGTATGGCTGCAGGCACCAAATGTCCTAGCTCCTGCATAAAGGTGAAACAAGCTTTCCTTTTGGGAAAAGTCTGGATAGCCTGCCTGAAATCTCTTTAAATTGAGGCCCACAGCCTCTAAGATGGTCTCCAGCTTAGCTTGCCTTCTGGTGTCCATATCTTTGTCCTCCTTCCTGTTAGGTGGGGGCTAGACTTGTTCTGACAAATAGAGTACGGTAGAACAGACAGGATGCCCTTCCAATATTGGGTCATAAAAAGACTGTGGCTTTTGTTCTAGGTTTGTTCTTCTCTCTACCCCTCTCGGTTGCCTTCCTGAGGGAAGCCAGTTTTCATGTTGTGAGGCTCCCCATGGCAGCCTTGTGGAGAGAAGCCTGTGTGGTGAAGGCCTGAGGCCTGCCACTAACCATGTTTAATGAACTTGGCACCAGATTCCTCCTGAGCTGAGACTGTATGCCTGCCTGATGTCTGAACTGAAACATAAGGAACTACCTTGAATCAGAGGTGCTGACAAAGCTGTGCCAAGATTCCTGACCCATGGAAATCATAAGATGATGTTTGTTGTTATAAGTTTCTGAATTTGGGGGGTAATTTGTTATGCAGCAACAGACAACTAATGCAAGATGCTCTTAACTGTCCAAGAGGGAGTCTAAAATAAACCCTTGATGATCTAGGCTCAGTGTCGTTCCACAGAATGCACAATGTTGCATGAACATAGGCAGCCCTGGGCTTAAATCTCAGTTCAGACTCTTTGGGTTTTAGCCTTCTCATTTGTAAAATGGGGACAGAAGAAAAAGAAGTCCAAAACTTCTTTAAATTTTTTTTAACTGTACAAATGTATGGGGTACAATGGTACCATTTCATACATACAAAGTTGTAAAGTCCACCTCCTCCTGCCTCTGCTTCTTCAGAACTTGGTTTACAATCTACATACCAGGTTTGAGATGTCAAAACCTAGAATCAACTAAAAAAACACAAAATAATAATGTTGTTGTTGTTAGGTGCCGTTGAGTCGGTATCGGACTCATAGCAACCGTACATACAACATGCGAAACACTATTGTCAGTGCTTCTCTGCTGTTCATAGGGTTTTCAATGGCAGACTGATTTTTAGGAGTGGGCTGCCAGGTCCTCCTCCCAAGCCTACAGTATCTGGTGTTCCCAGGCGGTCTCCCATCCAAGTACTAACCAGGTCTGACCCTGCTTAGCTTCTGAGATCTGACGGGATCGGATGCCACAGTGCTACAGCTGTAGGCCCATGGTTTTCTAGCAGTGAGAAAACATGGTGAGTTCTGAGACATTTTAGAGCTGAAGGCTTGTGGGGAGGCAGTGTGGTCCAGGCCAGAAGGAGCCTGGCCTGAGCCCAGCTGACGTCGTGCCATAACCCATCAAGTGCTCAGCTCTTGGATGTTCTTCCCCTCCACAGCTCAGGCCTCACCATCTCTCCAGCCAGAACTGTCTTTGTGAAAGAAACCTCACCCCTACCACTCCCTTCAGGGCTCCCCTGTGGCCCACAGGGCGGTTTCCACATGTTTTAATGTCATCTGACTCTTGCCTACTTGTCTAGTTTCACCTCGTTGCACCTGGGCCCTGGGACAGGCCATGAAGCCACCTCAGATTTCCTCCAATGCACCCACCTGACGCAGGCCCTTGCAGCTGCCGACCTTTTGCCCTGGTACAGGCTTGGATCCCTGGAACTCCAGTGCACCTTTCAGCCTGTATGCACGGCATCTCTCCCAGGAAGCCTTCCTGAACTGCAGCTTGACACAATGCCCCCAGTGCACACCCTCAGGCCTCTCTCTGGTGGCTCCCACCCCACCGTTGCTGTCATCTCTTTCCTAGTCCTTACTCCGAGATAAGGGCAAGGCTGTCTTTTGGATCTTTCTAGCTTTTATAACCCCTCTACATTTTCCGCTTGCTAGTTTCTCAAAGCACAAAGCTCTACATTTTTCCTGAGTAGCCCAGGCTGGGTTAGCGGCCCCTTCTCTGAGCCTTAGGGCTCCTTGTTGCCTTACCTGTGAATGCCATGGGATCTTGTGATCCCTGTGGGAACCCGCAGATTCCTGTATCAGACACTGACTCTGTTCTTTAAAAATTTATTTTAATTGAAACATACTGTCTGTACATATTTATGAGGCACAGTAGGGTAATTCAATAAAGACAGGGACTCTTTAAGGTAGGACTATGTCTGATTTACCCAAGTCCTTCCACCACCCAGCCTAGTGCCTAGCACATGTTAGGTGGCCAAAACAGTTGGTGGGATGAATGCTTAAAGACAAAGCAGGAGAAAGGGAAGAGAAAGCCTGGAATGAAGTCCAGTTCTGTTGGCCTGTCTTTCTCTTTCTTGCCTTTAAGGCACTGAGTAATCAGAATAGGATGAGCCATAGTCCTTGTTTCACAACACACCGTTAACATGAACCTGTGCGTGGCTTTTATTTATTTATTCATTCATAACATAAGGAACATTCATGAGCCAACACCCAACCCAAGACCTTGCACATTTCCAACACAATGCACTCCTTCTCCCACCCATCTTTTTGCCTCTCCTTCACAAAAAATCACTATCCTGATTGTGATGGTTTACTATTTCCTTGGGGTTACTTTTTTCAAATTATACATATATATGTATAATTATATATATACATGTGTATATATATACACATATATATACATGTGTATATATACATATACATATATATGTATATGTATATATGTGTATATATATGTATATATATGTATATGTATATATATGTGTATATATATGTATGTATATGTGTGTGTATGTGTGTGTATATATGTCTTGGCTGGGCTTTAGCTCAGTTGGTAGAGTGCTTGCTCTATATGCTCTGAGGTTCTGGGTTTGATCCCCAGCATCACAAAGATGGGAGAAGGACCCAGCAGCCCACTCCCCAAACAATCAGCCATTAAAAATCCTATGAATAACAGAGAAGCCTTGACATAGTGCTGGGCATGGCACAGTGTTGGGGAGTGTTTCTTTCTGTTGTACTTAGGATCTCTATGAGTCAAATTCAAGTTGATGGCTCCTAACTAAACAACATCTATATCTTAAACTGTTTTACTTAGTTGTACTTGTTTTTTGAACTTTATTAAATAGCATTAAATGGTACATTGTTTCTATGGTTTGGTATTTGGACTCAGCAAGTCTCACCCATGTTAATGCATGCAATTATAGCTTGTTCATTTCCATGTCTCTGTAAAGTTCATTGGGCGAACCTACACAATGTATTTCTTCCATAGCCATTTTTACTGATTCTAGTTCAGGGCTCCATGAACAGTGCTGCTGGGCACATTCCCGAACAGGTTCCCCAGTACATTGGTGCAGATGTTTCCCTGGGTCTATTCTTTGGAGGAGATGTGTTGATTCTTGGTGTCCTCTTCATCACTGTTAGCAATGAATCAACCCATCAAAATGAAATGCTAAAAACTGCTTCAACCCAGCCATCAGACCAGCATGGTTATACACCAAAAGTAGTTTGCATCATTCACAGGAGATAAAAAAACAATCAGCCAAGAGATCCCCACCTCCATTTACTCTGAATCATTTGCATGCAAATAAATGACTTGCATCTGATAGGGCTGCAGGTCCCAAGACATTTCATTCCCTATCCCATGACCCTTTTCTTCTTGGATAATTAGAGTTAGTGAGGCCAGAGGTCTGAGCACCCCAGAAGGCCTGAGGAAAATCACCAAGTTAGTCTGCAGTAAGAAAGCAGGCAGGTGAGGGGAGGTTCAGTGACCATGGCACCCAAGTTCATCGCTTAGCATTAAACTTGGTGTGACAAGATATTAAGGACACATGCACACATATACCACCCCCCCATGCACAGGCATGAATACAGAGGCCTGGAGACTTGTATTATAAAACACTGTAGCACACAGGTGTGGCAGGGAGGGGGTGGCAGATCATGGCAGGGCCCTACATGCCACAGGATTTTTAGCTTTTTAATTTCTTTCTTTTTTTTTTCCTTCAGTACTGGAGGGTTGAATCCAGGTCCTCACACATGCCAGGTAAGTGCTCCACCACTGAGCTGCACCCTCAGTTCATTCTTATCTTTTATTTTGAGACAGAGTCTTGCTAAGTTGTGTAGGCTGCCTCTGTCCTTGAAGTCAACAATCTTTCTGCCTCAGCCTCCCAGTTTCTGGAATTATATGTGTGCACGATGGTGCCCAGCTTAGTTTTCAAATTTCTGTCATCTTCATTTTTCTCTTATATGAAATGGGGGTGATAATATCTACCACATGGAGTTATGAGGATTAAAAGAAGTGGTGCATATAATGGTGTGGCAAATGTTTCTTCTTCAAGCTGTGATCTTGTCCAAGCTACCAATTGTCTGGGAAGTTTGGATTCCAATCCATAAAGTGGAATTAATAAAAGTTCCTTCTTTTTGGCATTTGTCACTTCTGGATATCTTCCTAAGCTCAGATAATTCTCTACTGCATGAATCTGGTAGGAAGCAGGGTTATTTCCTGCTAATGCCTGAAAAACCCAGCACTCAGACATGGCTTCCCCAAAATCTCTTGCAAATCGTTTTCCCATTTTGATTTTGGTACGAGTAAATCCTCTTCATTTCCTAGGCTTCTTTGCTACTGGATGCGGATGTAATCTGGATTCTGTTGAACAGAAGCAGAATCTGACTCAGAAGTCCTACTTGAAAAAAACTCTAGGCCTAGAGCATCCACTCTGGCAGGTGAGGGGATGTGGAGGCAGCTCTTTTCTGGGCTCAGTAGCAAGAGCGGGAGCTCCCTGTGCCCAGCTAGGGCCGAAGCTCTCTTACCAGGCAAATTCTGCAGTGGAATTGCAATCCCATTCCTGACAACTTAGCCCAGAGTCTAGTTTCAGGACTCCTCATGATTCTTGCCATGGGTGGGAGTGAGGCCATGGTTGCGGGTGGTAAAAGAATTCAGAGTTCAGAATAGAGTAGAAAACAAAATGTTTATTAGTACACTCCAACAGGGCAGTGGGCAGGCAATTAGAGAGTTGATTGCACTACAAGTGAGTAATGAGCTGCTGGTGTTTATAAGGCATCTCGGGGAAGTTTGCAGCTGGCTTGGCCTTGGCTATAAAGGATTCATTTTTGGAACAGTTTGAGGGTTTAGTCTAATTAACTTTGTTGGGGGGAATTTTATCTCAGCCTGTGGTTTTACTGATGGGGCCCACTCTCAGAGGGTGCCTATCTGTCATGTCATCCTCCAAGCACATCTTAGAAATAGTTTCCCCCGACAATTCTATGAACTAGTTGGTCTTTCTTGCTAAGCCTCTACCTAAGTGGATAAAGTCACTGTAGTGGATTCTGTTGTGGGCAATTAAGAACCCCTGGTTACTGCACTGTTCCACCTTCCTGACAGCTTAGCCAACCAGAACTTCCTCCTTGGGGTTTTGAAGCTGGAACCAGGCATTCTGAAAAGCCAGAATGGAAGAGAATTCATTTTGCTGGGGGCAGAGTTTGCAGCTATGATATCCATGAGCAGAGCCCAGGGCTGGGAGAGATAGTGAAGTCCTCAGCAGATTGGATTTGTGGAGTGATTTCAACTGTGCCTTTGTTGTCTTGAATTTGTTCTTCTTCCTGCCTAGCTTTGTCTGATCTGTTTTTCCAGCCTTCCCAGACATTCTGTGAATTTCCCAATTTCCTTTCTTTTTGAGTCTGTTCCTAGAGTGAATTACACTAAGTTTTGAATGTGGAGGTAGCTTTATATTCCTGGTGCTAACCCCACTTAGTCATGATGTGTCTATCTTTTACTCTGTTGTTGGATTCATTTTGCACATGTCCTTGTGCTTTTATGTGTGTGTGCTTTTCTGGTAATATCTTTGGTTATAGTATCAAATTAATGCTAGCCTTAAAGAATGAGTTAAATAGTGTTCACCTGGGTGTAGTGGTACACACCTCTAATCCCAGCACTAGAGAGGCTGAGGCAGGAGGGTCTTTATGTTTTTTGATTGGAGTGTTTAGATTGTTATATTTAATATGATTATGATTATTAGAATTAAATGTGCCATCTTGGTATGTTTTATATTTGTCCATTTGTTCTTTGTCATTTCCTCCTCTTTTCCTGCCTTCTTTCTTATTATTTTAATGAGTCTATTTTATTTCATTTGTTGTTTTTTTATTGCTCTGTTATTTTAGGAGTAGCTTTATTGTAGGATGCATCTTTAAGTTGTCAGATTCTACCTTCAAGTAATATTATGCCATTTCATACATAGTATAAAAACTTTTAAACGTATTTCCATTTCTTCTCTTTTGACCTTTGTATATAATTGCCATACATTATATTCCTATGCATGTTATAAACTTAATGTATTGTAACTCTTGCTCCAGTTATTTTAAAAAGAGGCTTAAATAATAATTTTAAAGGCTCACAGTTATAATTTCAGACACATTCATTTCTTTTATATATCCACATTTCCATCTGAAATAGTTTCCCATCTGCCTGAAGGATTTCCTCTTAAGATTTCTTAAAGTGTAGATTTGATGTATTCTTTCAGTTTCTGGAGCATGAGGTTGATGGGTTTTGTTTTTTTTTTTCTTTCATCACCGCTGTGGTTTGACTCTGTTCCCTCCAAAATTCTAGTGTTTCTAATGTGACAATAGTAGGAGGGGGAGGTGTTAGAGGTGATGATATTATGAGGGCTCCTTGGCTCATGAACGGGATTAAAGGCCTTATAAAAACAATTTCATGAAGCATTTGGTTTTCTTTGCCTTCTGCCTTCTGCCATGTGAAGACAATGTTCCTCCATTTTGGACCATACAGCCCTTTCCAGCTGAGTGAACTTGTCAGGGCCTTGACCTTGGAATTCCCAGCCTCCAGACTGTGAAAAAAATAAATTTATGTTCTTTATAATCACCTAGTCACTTATATTTTGTTGCAGCAGCATAAACTCAACTAAGACAAACACTTTAAATACATTGCTTGATTCTCTTTTAACTTACAGTGTTTCTGACAATCAATCTGCTGTCATCTTCTTCTTTGTTCCACTGCAATGAGTTTCCCTTCACCCTGGCTATTTTAAACATTTTTTCTTAATCACTCTTCCTTTTTTCTCAGCCTTTCTTTCCTCTCTCTCTCTCTCTCTCTCTTCTTCCCTTTCCTTTCTCTCCCCGCCTCCCCCTCTGTCTCACTTTCTTTCCAGTAATGGAGGAGAGGAGGTTGAACCCAGGACATCACACATAGTAGGCAAGTGCTCTACCACTAAGCTGTATTCCCAGCTCCTTTTTAATTTTTTATTTTTGAGACAGGGTCTCACTAAGTCATGCAGGCTGCCTCTGGGCTCAAACTTGTGATCTTCCTGCCTCTGCATCCCAAGTCACTGGTATTATGAGTGTGCACTATGGTTGCTGGCTTAGTGGTTTGTTTTAATCAATGTGATTATGATGTGCTTTGGTGTAGTTTCATTTATGTTTCTTATACTTGGGTTTCATTGAGTGTTTTTGGATCTTTGGGGTTAGAGTTTTCATCATATTGGAAATTCTTTTGGCCATTATTTTTTCAAATATTTTTCTATCCCTTCCATTACATCCAAAGAAGTATGATTACATAGGCTTGTCCCACAGCTTTTAATCTGTACATTTCTTCATCTTTTTTCTGTGTACTTCATTTTAATAGTTTTTACTTGTATGTCTTCAAGTTTATTCCTTCCTTCTGCAATGTCTAACCTGTTATTAATTTCATCCAGTCTATTTTTCATCTCATGTATTATAGTTTTTGTCTCTAAAAAAGTCAACTTGGGCTTTCAGTTAACATGTTCAGTTTTTCCTCTAGCTCTTTGAGCATATGGGATACAGTTATAATACTTTTTAAAAATGTCCTTGTCTGTGCATTCTGTTATCTATGCCATTTTTGGAGTTATTTTCAACCGACGGGTTTGTCTCCTCATTTGGGGCTGCATATGCCTGCCTTTTTGCATGCCTGGTAATCTTTTCTCACTATGAAGTAAGCTCCTCTGAATATTTCACCCAAGGTCCACTCTAGCTTGAGATAATCACACTGTTCTTAGTCCTACACCAGCTCTGCGGATTGTTCTCTTTCATCTTTTTGGTTGTTATTTTCCAGGCTTTGAGTACTCAGCTGATTCCTCAAGGGGGACCCTTTCTAAATCTCCATGGTCCTTTCTCTGTGTTGCTCTTTCCTTCCCAGTACTCTGCCCTGCAAATTTAGTCACCTTGGCTCCCCTGCTCTCAGCTCCATATTCCCAAATCAAGGAGATTTCCAAGAGCTATCTGGTTGCCTCTTTTTTTGCACAATGACCTGTCCAGGTAGTAAACTGGGTCAATGGTAGGGTTCATCACATTTGTTTCCTTCTCTCACAGATCTGTCTTATGCTGCCTATCATTTAATATCTTGAGAGCCATTGTTTCATTTATTTTTTTCCTGGATTTCCCATTCTTTCAGATGAGAAGTCACATCTACATTCTGCTCCTCCATCTTGGTTGGAAGTGGAAGACTTCCTTTTGTCCTTCCTTTTCCACACAGCCAGACTCACTTTCTGATGTTTGCAGTGGAGAACCCCGGGCGAAGCACTGCTCATGTGATGAATGTGAGGATCAAGTGACAGAACACATGTAACATGCCGAGGATGGTCCCAGCACAGAGCAAATGTTCAATGAATGCTGATGTAGTAGTCATCTTTTGCCATGGTGACAAACCACCACCACATCTCAATGCTCATAATAAAAAACACTTCTAGTTTCTGGATCTGCCAGTCGATTGGCCAGCTTAGCTCTGTCCTTTGTGGCTCAGCTGTGTATGGTTTACCCTGAGCACCAGGCTTTCTTATTCTGAGACTCAAGTTGATAGTAGTATCATCTGAGATATGCTGTTCTTGTGGCAGAAGACAGAGCATGAGGCCAAATAAACCACCAGAATGCATTTAATATGTTTGCCCTAGTGTGGCATCTATTGCATCTACTCAGATGCCACTGGCCAAAGCAGGCCATGTGGTCATGTAAAACCATAGGATTCTGCTGTTCTCTGGATTCTCCCACTGAGAGTCCTGGCAGAAAAGGGATATAAGATTCTTTACAGAAGAGGAAGCAGATTGCTGGAAACAATATTCTAATTTACCACAGCTGATGATTGCTATTAACAGCCTATTGTACAAGTAAATTTCTCTATACTTTTTTTTGTTTTTAAAAGCAATATTTTGTTAAGAATATTGAAGTGAACACATTGCTGTCCATTAGCCTTTCCATTATCCCAGCTGTGTATCAGTCCTTCATTTGGTTTGTTATTGCTCAGAGACTATGGTTATTCACACTTCAGAGGAAGGGTTATTCATCCAGAATGGGCTGGAAGGTCATTGAGGCAGGTGGATGGTGATAATGCACTTTGAGAGCAAACTGTATCAGTGGGCTGCACCTTGGGAAGAGAACAGGACATTTTTCAGTCTTCATTGTGCTATTTCTACCTCCGGTGCCTGAATCTTTGTCCTTTATCATTGATGCAGAACAAGGGCTTAGGGCCAAGGCACCTTTGAAGCAGCTGAGAATATCAGCCTGTCCCTGGAGATCCCAGTCATTTTCGGTTACATCAGCAATCTACTCCACCAATTCAACATGAATGGTTCTGCCTTCCATGACACTCTAAGAGCCTTTTTTGGGGGTGACATTTCACTTGGCAATGAATTATAGGCTGTCTTGTAATAGGTCTCCTGTTACATTATTTAACTGCCATGTGGCTTGAGGGTGAAGGAACTCAGATTCTCTAAGTGCCTACTCTGTGCCAGGCCTCTCACATGAAGTAGTAATTTTAAACCTCACAACAACCTAACAATGAAGGTAATGGTAGCTCGGTTTTATAGGCTTGGAAATCGAGGTGCAGAGAGGTTAAGTGACTATTTAAGGCCATAGGGATAGGTTCAGTGACAGAGCTGGGATTTAAACCAGTTCTGTCTGCATGGCATGGTGTTTAAGGGTATTTTAAGTTCCTGGAAAGCAGAGACCATATGCTTTTTGTATTCCCCACAAAATCCAATTTATAGAATGGGCATGGGATAGGTATTTTAAAACATTTATTAATTTTTCTTCATGAAGAGAAAAGTGAGTGGCTCAGTGCTCTGTGAGACCTGAAAATTTTGCTGGGCATAGGGTTAGAAAGTGTTGTTCCTCTTGGCTCTTGTTCATCTGGTGGTCTAATCCTCCACTGGCTGATGACATATCAGACTGAGGCCATCATGGGGCTGAGAAGATACATAGATAAATAGGGAGATAGAGCTTGGTCACAGCACAGAAGTAAATCTATGGAAGTCATGGGGAAGAAGGGGGCTTACACTGACTGGGTGCCTGTGAACTTGGCTTTTGTCATTTATTTTATTTTTACTTTTATTTATATTTTTTGCAGTACTTGGGAGTTGAACCCTGGGGCTTGTATGTACCTTGCAAGTGCTATGCCACTGAGCTGCACCTTGCAAGTGCTATGCCACTGAGCCGCACTCCCAGCCCCATTTTTATTTTTTATCTTGAGATGTGGCCTTGCTAAATTATGCAGGCTGCCTCTGGCCTTGAATCTGTGATGCTCCTGTCTCTGTTTCTTTCTCTCAGGTAGCTGGGATGAAAGGCATGCACCACTGTGCCAGGCCCATTCATTATCTTTTCATAGGCACACAATACCTTTTGGGAACAGAATTTCTTATTCACAATTAATATCCCAGCATCACACAGCAATAAATAACAGAATGTAGATTTAAATTCAGGTCTGGCTGATTCGAAAGCCCTGGCTGCTGCCACTCCGTCCCATTACTGATGTAGACAGCACTCCGCTGTTGAGAGGTAGCCGGTTCAAGCCATCAGTGAGAATGGCTGGCCTTGAGAACATGGAGACTTAATAACTGGGAAATGTTCCACCCACACACTGAATGCTATCCACTCTGCCCTCCTGATCTATTGCCACTTAAGACTCTTCTGTCAGCTATTACCTGTGTGGTAGTCAAACATTTCATCTTTTCATTGCATTGTCTTATATGTCCTTGACATCATTGCTTCTTCTCTCTCAAAACAAAGTCATTTAAGATGAAAACTGTAATTACCATGCTCTCTATTAAAATGATCTGGGATTCCTGTAACAGTAAAAGGAACATGTAGTTGCCAATGAAAGGGAAGCATGCTATTGGTCAAAACCATTGCTTAGAAGAAAATTTGGAAAACCTCTCTGAGCCACAGCATAAGCAGGCTCACCTGCTTTCTCTTAGAGCCAAAGTGAACTGTGTGAGGCTCAGAGAGGTGAACTATTTATCCAATATCACACAGCTAGATCTTCTGACTCTGGAGAATGCACATTTGAAATGTATTGTCCATGGAGTTTGCAAAGCGCTACAACAGGCTCAGATGATTTCATGGGCAACATGTCTCCACTGAGTTGGAATATTCCTTGGTTCCAATATTCCTTGGTTCAGACCTTCATCATCTTTCTCTTGCAGGCTCATCTTCTCTCTCTCCTCACTCCCTTGCAGTGTTCTGCAAATAACACTGAGTGATGTGGCAATTACTGCTGGTCACCCCAGAAGGCCTCCCCATCTCCTTTACATTCATATAATAATCATTTTAAATTTAGTCCAGGTTCAGGCTCTGGAGACAACTCTTGATAGGTCTCAGCCATTCCTTGTGACCATTTTTTCCTTTTGTTAGTGATTTAATCTAGGAGCAGGCAAATGGCCTAATTTTTGTCAACGAAATTGAAATGCATGTCTCCTGGGGCTTCCTGGGGAATACTTTCTCTCTAGATAGAAGATCTATCTTCAGGAGAGGGGAAAACCCCACTTCTTGCCCGGTTCTTCCAGTGTGAGACTTTAACCTTGTAAGAATATGGTGCTCAAAGCTGTAGACTTCTCTCAACCTTGAAGATAAGGCTAGGAGAATCAGAGATGCCAGCTCACCGCCCTAACATTGTGGAGCCCCAAAGAAACCATGACTGCATTCATGTATTCAACACATTTATTGAATACCACTATGTGTCCAGCACAGTTCCTGGCATTAAAAATCTTTCAAGGCACATCAATGATTTTTAACCTTTTACAGCTTAGATCCTAGTATGGCAGGGTGTTGAAGATCAAATACAAAATGTCCCCTATAAGCTCATGCTTTGAACACTTGTTCCCCAGCTGGTGGCACTATTTGGGGACACTGTGGAACCTTTAAGAGGTGGGGTCTGACTGGAGGAAGTAATCACTGGGGGTGGGTCCCAGGGAAGTATATTCTCCCTGCTCCTATTATGCTCTCTGCTTTCTGGTTGCCATGATGTGAAGTGAGCTACTCTGCTATACCTTCCCCACCATGATGGACCGAACCCTCTGAAACTATGAGCCAGAATAAATCTTTCTTCCCTTTTAAGTTGTTCTGTCAGATATTTGTCACAACAACAGGAAAAGTAACTAATATTGGGGGAGTTAGACAATAAACATAACACAAATGGGAAAAAAATACGTGGGAGGGTGGTAAGGGTTATAAGGAACTAAAGGATAGAGAAGAGGGAGGGAGACTGTAAGTCCTGGGGCATAAGAGAGAAGGTGACATTGGAGCAAAGGAGGTAAGTGAGTGAGCCATGAAGGGAGCTGAGGGAAGAAATTTCCATATGGCTAGTGCAAAGGCCCTAATTTGGGAATGTGCTCATTATGTTCAAGAACAGCAAAGAGACTCAGTATGGCTCTTCCCTCCACTGGAATATCGAACAAAGGGGACAAGAATGGAAGCAAAATTAGGAGGCTGTTTCAGTAGTATTTTTGTTATTATGAGTTCTTGCTATAAAAGAATACTTAAACATTTTTATTTACTTGAGCCATTGACAGTGGTGTGTTCTGTTGTTTGCAGTCAAAATAATTCCTAATCATTTCTATGATTTTGCAAATACATGATGTAGTCGTGTGAGTGCCTTGCTAAAAAACAAACTTCTTGATTGGTTTCCTGTTGAATAAAATACAAAGTTCTTGACATAAAGGATCTCCAGGAATGAATGAATTTCCCTCTGACTTAACTCCTTTTCTTAATTCTCTTGAATCCCAAGTAGAGAGGTTGCCCTGCTTGAATACCAACTGATTTTGGCTATAAAGAAAACTTGGCAAACTTATTTTAAGTAGGACTGAGAGGTGAAGAATTAGGGCCATTACTGTCATACATTGCTGGTGGGAATGCAAGGAGTTCCACTCTATAAGGGGAAATTCACAGCATCTAACAATTTCATAAGTGTTTAGCCTTTGATTTAGATAATTGTTCTTTCAGGAGTTTACCCTTACCGTTGTTGTGTTGTGTTGTCGTTAGGTGCTGTTGAGTTGTGTCTGACTCATAGCTACCCTCATAGAGTTTTCAATGGCTGATTGTTTCCGGCTTGCCTCAGGAGTGGATTGCATGTCCTTCATGTATTTTTGTGGTGCTGGGAATCAAAACCAGGACCTCAGAGACTGCAGAGCAGTGCTCTACCAAGTGAGCTAAATCCCAGCCCCTATTCTTACCACATAACTAAAAAATATTAAAACACATCTACACATGGTTCTTTATTGCAGCATTCTCTTTTATTGCAAAATTTGAGATACTGCTAAAATGCTAGGAAATTGGTTGAATAAACCATGATGGATCTCCACAATAGAGTGTAACACAGCTATAAAAAAAAAATACCGAAGATCTTTATGAACTCATATGGGGTGAGTTCCAAGGCATTTTATCAAGAGAAATATACTACTTTTCATGTAAGAACAAAGGGTAAATTTAAAAAAACACATGTGTCTACTCATTTTTTCAAAGCCCAATGGAGAAATGGTAAGTTGGTACTGCTGAAGCTGGTTACTTACCCACATGAGTGGGAACAGAGAGGAAAGGACAAAGCAGGAAAAGCAATGCAAACGAATGAATGAGCCAAACGTATTGCAGAATAGTCATCACTGTGGAGGACTAATTGCAGTAATTTTTGAACATGATGTTTTACCGATGGGCCTTCAATTTAACAACAAAAATAAGTGTAGGAACAAGTCTTGTCTTTTACTTAGATCTAGCTTTCCACAGGAGTGTAAGAATTCTCCATTTATTTGCTATGATTTTAGATCTGAACAAAGAAGTTAATGTCCGAATGTTGTTGGGAAGCAGAGTTCTTGCTGTGGTTGGAAGGAGATACAACTATGAAATGTGTGAACTTCACAAAGATGACTTGGAATTAAGAGATACCAAGGTTTCTGGCTTTGTTCGGTGAAAGGGTCCTGTCCTGTAAATACTGATGCTGTTGTGGCAATGAGTACACATTGGCATGCAATTCTTAGTTTCTAAAAGCCATTCTCTGTTCGAAGGAACCATGGGCTCTTGAAGAAATGACTGTATCAAGGACAGGGGCAGGGTGACTGCCAGATAAATACAGAACATTGCACTATAACAAGATAAATAATGGCAACACACCAAAGTACAAAGGGGACTCCTGAAGGAACAACACATCTGAATAGATAACCACAATGAATGACAGTCAGTTGAGAATAATAAGAGTTCATGTCTACACACATACACACCTACATAATGGACAGCACTTACTGCAGAATGCCAACTAATAAATGCAAAAGAAATGATGATATTGGAAAATAGATCCAGGCAAGAATCACCGAGGAATGCTGAAACATGGGTGAAAGTCAGGTGAGAAACAAATACTTACAGTCTCAACAAATCTCTCCCCTCAAATAATTATTAATTACAAAAAGAAAAAGAAAAACTCAGGAGGTACCATTTTAACAAAGGAATCAAAGTTAACATCATCAGTCATGAGACAAATCAACATCATGTGCTACTGATGTGATGCATTGAACAAATGCACATCATTCCTGTGGTATTCTGGCATGGAGAGCAAAACCCAAATCACCAAGAGAATGATCAACATCCAATAGAAAAATGGATCTAGCATACAAAGACTCAACTGGGCTCAGTGGTGCACACCTGTGATCCTAGTGACTTGGGAGGCTGAGGCAGGAGGATCGTAAGTTGAAGTCCAGAGGCATCCTGAGTAACTTAGAGAAACTCTGTCTCAAGATAAAAAATAGGAAAGGGGCTTGGGATGTAACTAAGTCTAAGAGGTAGAGTGCTTGCAAAATATGTGCAAGGCACTGGGTTCAGGCCCCTAAGTACTGAAAAAAATCAATAAAAGCAACAAATGTCATATAATATACAGAGAGGGTGCCCATTTGCCCTCATACTTAAATATGAAACTAAAATAAGCAAAAATAGTTGCCTATCATATGGGCATAGACTAACAATTTGAAAATATGCATGGTTAATGAGGAAATTGGCACTTTCCTACACAGCTGGGATTATCAGGCAATTTAAAAACCTTCACAGGTCCCAGGCTTTCTTATATATGGAAGCCAGACCCTACCACATATAAAAGGTATGAAAATATACATACATCTACATTATCTATAATTTTTGCTGATACTGAGATATTAAAAGGGTTTTATTTTTGAAATGACTTGGCTATAAGTAATTCTCATGATGGGCTATTTAACTTATAGTGAGCTATTTAATATATGATAGACTACTTAATGTATGATAGGCTATAAGGGGCTGGGGTTTAGCTCAGTTGGTAGAGTGCTGCTCTGAGCTCTCTGAGGCCCTGGGTTTAATCCCCAGCACCACAGAAACAGGAGAAGGATGTGGCAACCCACTCCTGAAGCAATCCCAAAACAATCAGCTATTGAAAAGCCTATGAGGATGGTTATGAGTTGGAGCTGACTTGAGGGTACCTAGCAACAAACAACAAAATTCCAAATGGTCATTACACGTATTTGGGAATTCTTACAAAATGAACAAAATATAACCTACAAGTTATTTCCTGATGTAATGAACTTTTCATAAATAATAGCATTATAAGTAATATATTGTAGAGATATTTAACTAAATGTTTATTGATCTCAAATTTGTAGCTTTCCTTTGTGTGAGGAAGCTAAGATGGACTTCTCAGCACCCAAACATTCACTTTCCTGGACCCCTGATGATAATCTGTGCCTATAAAATGTTTTAATGGTTAAAAGGTCCCCCCGCCCCCACAAACCTCTGCAGGCCAATTAGGCAATGTCTATCAAAGTAACAAATGTGCATACTTTTTCATCAGGAAATTCCATGAGATTGAATTTATCCTACTCACATGGGTATCCAAATGTCTTCAGAAGAGTTCACTGCCACATCATTGTTGGTAGTAACAAAGAATAACAGAAAATTTAAAACATCCATCAATCAGAGATGGAATAAGTCAATTATGGTACAACCACACATTGGTGTATTGTGCATGCCTTGGAAAGCTTGGTGTATGTTTGACTGCGCCGATGTGGAAGTCTCCATGCATATTGTCAAGTGAAATAAAATGGAACTGAGTACTGTGTGTATGGTCCCAACCCCCTCCCCGCTTCACCAGATTTTTTGTTTTATTTTATTCTTGTCATGCTTTAAGAAGCAGCTAGATGTTTTTATACATGTGTTTGGGAGATAGTTCTGGAAAGACACACAAGAAAGCTTGCCAGTGGTTATCTCTATGGAGTGGAACAGGGAAGGGGTAGGGCAAAGGGGTCAGTGAGTTCTCTTTGAATTAAATCCAAGAGTTATTTCCACAATCATCTAACAAAGAGGCCAGAGGAGAAGAAAGATGACAAAGGGGAGGAGGAAAAATAAAGTCCCAAACTGGACTATCAAGTGTGCATGGTCAGCAATCTATTCTCAGGGCTGATCTTATGCTGTCGGCCCCTGCCAACACTTGTCTGCTCTCTGACATTCTCTCTTCCCTTCCATCCCTGGATCTTTGCACCTGCTGCTCCTTCTACCTGGACTTACCCATGAATGCGTTAACCTCTACACCTCTTTCAAATGCTTTCTTGCTCCTGAAGGAGCTTCCTCTGACCCCTCAGACTGGGCCAACTTTCCTGTTCTTTACTCCCGTAGCACCACATCTTCCCAAGCACTGAAATTCTCTCCTATGAGTTCTTGTGTCACATCTGGCCCTCTTAGTGAATCGCTAATCATCAGGTCCCTACCATGAACACCATCTCTACACATCATGGGCTCTGTAAGGATTACTAAGTACCCAATCAACAGCGGGGCAGCAGGAGGAAGACTCCCTTCATGCAGAGAGGCACTATTATTTATCCATTTGGCCCTGTTTGTGTTCTTCTCAGTCAACAGTCTCAATATAGGATCTACTGGCTTGATTTTCATCAGAGAAAAGCATTCTGCAAGAGGCTTCCCCTTGTGGGTGTTAGAATACGCAAGATAAACACTTTCCTGTGCAAAACTGGAGGGAATGTCAACAGGCCTCATTAGTAAAGCCTAGGTTTTTGTTGATGTCATACTTGTTGGAACTTGGCAAACAATAAGCCGGTTTTATGTTGGACAATGTTTTGTCACACATATGTCAACAAATAAAAGCCTAAAATAAACTTTATAAGAACTACACAGGCAAAGAAAACGAAGGCGAAAGGAGACCTCCATTGTCAATATGGCCAATGGAGTAGAGAAAACAATATAAACTTTAGATAAATACATCCCAAATGATGACCTGAGGCCCTGATAAATGAACAAAGCAGGCAGATTCTGCAAGAAGAGGAAGGGGGAGAAGAAGGGGAAGAAGTAGAGGAAGGAGCAGGAGGAGGAGGAAGAATAGGAGGAGGAAGAGGAGGAGGAGGAGCAGGAGGAGGAGGAAGAGGAGGACGAGGAGCAGGAGGAGGACGAAGAGGAGGAGGAGGAGGAGGAGAGGAAGAAGCAGAAGCAGAAGAAGAAGAAGAAGAGGAGGAGGAGGAGGAAGAGGAGGAGGAAGGATGATGATGATGAGGAAGAGGAGGAGGAGGAGAAAAGGGGAAAGGGAAAGGGAAAAGGAAGAAGGAGGAGGAGGAGGAGGAAGCGGAGGAGGGCGAAGAGGATGGGGAATTAAAATGGAATGCAAAAAATTGATTTAATCTGAAAGAAAGATGATAGAAAAAAGGGGACAGAAAAATTCTTTTAAAGTTTAAAAAAGAGAAAACATAAAGGAAATAAAATTATTGACTTAAATCCAACTATATAAATAATTACATCAAATATTTTTACTATCCCTCTAATTAAAATACAGAGATTGTCAGAATATGTTGAAAAAAATACACTCACTCAGTGTAAATGCTGCCTATTGTTGTTGTTGTTGTTACGTGCCGTCGAGTCGGTATCCGACTCATAGCGACCCTCTGTACATGGCACCTAACAACAAATGCTGCCTATAGGATGTACTTAAAAATAAAAATCCAGAGACACTGAAAAAAATATAGATTGTACCGACTCGACGGCACCTAACAACAACAACAACAACAACAAAAGTATAGCAGGCAAACACTAAGCACCGAAGGCAATGGCGGCTATATTAATGGTAGAAAAAATAGACTTCAAGATAGAACATTATAGAGATAGAATGAGCCATTTAATAATTATAAAGAGATCATCAATTATAATTATAAAAAGAGATCATCAATTATAAAAAGAGATCATCAAGAGGCATATTGATCTTAAATATGTATAAACTCAACATGAAAGCTGCAAAATTCATAAAGAAAAATAACAATTAAAGGAAAAAATAGGCAAATTCAAAGGAAGAGTTGAGATTTTAATGCCTCTTTCTGAGAAAATGATAACTAACCCTAAAAATTAGTAATGGCATAAATGATCTGACCAACATTGTTAGCCACACTGATCCAGTTGACATTTGTACACCACTACACTCAAGCCTGTAGACCACATACATTTTCAAGTCCACAGAATATGTTCACCAAGACAGAACCATATCATGAGCCATAAACCAAATGTGAATATATTGAAATCATGTAGAGATCAACTAACGTGACCTAATTGATATTTCTACCACAATATGCCAAACATCAGAATATATACTCTTCACAAGTATGAACAGAACAGATAGGAAAATAGACCAATTTCTGGGTTATGAAGCAGACCCAACACATGAAAAAAAAAAACCTCCTATATCATGGAAAGTTAAATAATTTGAATGAGACAAATTAAACCAGAAATCATTAACAGAAAGATGTCTAAAACATATATTTGGAAATTAAACAATATAGTTCCTTCTTTTTTTCTTTTTGTGGTACTAGGGGTTGAGCCCAAGGCCTTATGCTTGCATGCTTTGCAAGTGCTGTACCACTAAGCTGAACCCTCGATCCATTTTTTTACTTTGTGAGACAGGGTCTTGCTAAATTATGCAGACTGCCTCTGGTCTTGAACATGTGATCCTCCTGCTTCTGTCTCCCAAGTTGCTGGGATTACAGGCATGTGCCACGGTGGCCAGCCTGCAACAAAGTTCTTAATAATTCATAAATTATGGAGAAAGTCACAAGGAAAAATAAATTTAGTAATAAGCAGCATACCATAATCTATAGATTTTTCAATTAAAGAAATGCTTAGAGGAAATTTATATCATTGAATGCTTATATTACAAAACAAGAAGGGCTCAAATCAATAATTTCTTCTTGTACATTAAGATACCAGAAAAATAATAAAGTAAACCCAATGCAAGCAGAAAGAAAGAAATAGTGAAGAGACTAACAAAAATCAGTGGAATTTAAAATAGAAAAGATTAAATAAACCAATGAAACACTGGGGTTGTTTTTGAAAAGATAAATAAAATTGATAGATCTCCAGCCAAACTAATGAAGAAAAAAGGGAAAAGACAAATTACCACAATTAGAAGTGAAAAAGGAAAAATTATTATAGACCTTATAAACATTAAAAGGATAACAACAGAATTTCATACCCCTTGTTATGGCTTGAATATGAAATGTCCCTCACAGGCCTGGTCCCCAGCTTTGTGGTGCTATTTTGGAAGGTGCTGGAAATTTTAGGAGGTAAAGCTTATCTGGAGGTACTAGGTCACTGGGGGCATGTCCCCAAGGGCTATATTTTGGTCATAAATATGTATATAGGTATACTATATATACATGGGCTGGGGCTTAGCTTAGTTGGTAGAGTGTTGCTCTGAGGACCCAGGTTCAATCCCCAGCACTACAAAAACAGGAGAAGGATGAGGCAATCCATTCCCCAAGCAATCCTGAAACAATCAGCATTGAAAACCCTATGAGGGTTGCTATAAGTTGGATCCAACTTAAAGACAGCAATCAACAACAACATATATACATATATCTTGCTCTGGCCCCTTCTTTTCTGTCTCTTCCTGCTTCCTGGTTGTTATGAGGTGAATAGTTCTGTTCCATATACCCTTCCACCATGATGTTCTGCCCACCACCCTCTGCCATCCAGGCCCAGAAACAATGGAATCAAAGACTATGGGCTGAAACCTTTGAGACCATAAGTCCAAATAAATCTTTCCTCCTTTAAAAGGTTTCTCTCAGGTATTTATGACAGTGACAGAAAGATGACTAATATACCACCTTTATGAGCAGCATTATGAGCAGCCTTGTGCCAGTAAATCTGATAACGTAGAAGAAATGGCCAAATTCTTTAAGAAATGCACATTACCAAGGCTCACTCAACAGGAAACGTATAACAACTGGTTCTATGTCTAAAAGTGTAATTCATTTGGTTAAAAACATTCCCACAAAGAAAATTCCAGTCCCGGATGGTTTTAGTTGTGATTTGTACCAAACATTTAAGGGAGAAATGACACTAATTCTACACAAACTCTTGAAGAAAATAGGAAAAGTGGAAACACTTCCCAACTCATTCTGCAAGACCAACCCTAGCCTGACACCAAACCCAGAAATATAAGAAAAGCACAGCCTATGATGAATATTGGTGTAAATATTCCTTAAAATCTTAACTCACGCTTGTAATCCCAGCACTTAGGAGGCTGAAAAGGAGGATCACAAATTTGAAACCAGCCTCAGCTATATAAGTGAATTCCAGGACAGCCTGTGCTACACAAGGAGACCATGTATTAAAAACAAAAACAAAAACAAAACAAAACCCCACATTTAATTCAACAATATATTTAAAAGATAACAATACATCATGACTAAGTGGCGTTTAACCCAGAAATATTCTGATTATCTCAATAATGGTAAGAAAAAGCATTTGACAAAGTTGAATTCCCATTTATGATTTAAAAAATCCTCTCAATGAATTGAGAATAAAAAAATGAAAAAAAGGGCTGTCTCAACTTGATAAAGTGTATCTATTAAGCAGCTGCCTGCAGCCATACCAACCTGGTGTTGGCTCTCATCAGATCTTGGAAGCTAAGCAGGGTCAGACCTGGATAGTACTTGGATGAGAGGTTGTCTGGGAATACCAGGTGCTATTGGCTTGGGAGAAGGACGCAGAAGCCCACTCCCCAAACAGTCAGCCGTTGAAAACCCTATTGAGTAACAGAGAAGCACTGACAGTAGTGCCTGGCATGGCACAGTGTTGGTGAGTGTTTTGTTTTGTTCTACATAGGGTTGCTATGAGTTGGACCTGACTCAACGGCACCTAACAACAATAACAACATTAAACAGCTATAGTCACACTCATACCATTGGTGAAAGACTAAAAGTTTTCCTCCAAGAATGGAAACAAGAATGTTCACTCTCAGCACTTCTGTTCAATACCACACTAGAGATCCTGGCAAGGGTAATGAAACAAGAAAAAGAAATAAAAGACTTTCAGATTGGAAAGGAAAGAAAAACCATTTTTATTCATCAATGACATGATCATGTAGGTAAAAAAAATGTCTAAAGTATCTGTAAAAAGCAATTAAGACTATTAAGCAAGAAAGCACAAAGTTAACCTGCAAAAATCTATTGTATTTTATATAATACCAATGAACAATTGGAAATTTATAAAACAGTACCATTTATAAAAACATCAAAAACATGGAATGCAAAAGTACAAATCCTAGTATGCACAATATTTGAATGAGAAAAATCAATGAAGAACCAAATAAATGGACAGATACACCTTATTTACAAATCAGAAGATTCAATATTAAGATATAAATTCCCTAGAATTGAGTTATGAATTCAGCACAATCTCAAGAAGATCTCTTTAGAATACTGAAAAGTAACAATGTCACATTGAAGATGAAGGTGTGTCTGACTCATGCCATGGTATTTTCAGGTGCATCATATGATTGTGAAAGCTGGACATTGAATAAGGGAGACAGGAAAAGAATTGATGCTTTTGAATTTTGGTGCTGGAGATGTCTATTGAATATGCCATGGACTGCCAAAAGAACCAATAGATCTGTCCTAGAAGAAGTACAACCAGAGTACTCCTTGGAAGCAAGAATGGCCAGACTGCGTCTGACATATTTCGGACACGTAGTCAGGGGAGATCAATCCCTGGAGAAAGACATCATGTTTGGGAGAGTGGCAGGTCAACAACAACAAAAAAGGGAAACCCTCCACCAGATGAATTGACACAATGTCTGCAACAATGGGCTTAAACATAAATAAGATCGTGTGCCTCGCACAGAATTGGGAAGTGTTTTGATCTGCTGTACATATGGGGTTGCTATGAGCCGGACTTGACTCAATGACACCTAACAACAACAACATAGTTTGAATATGGTTTGTCACCCCTGAAACTTGTGTTGAAATTTTATTGCCTTTGGAATGGTTGGAAAGTGGGTCCTTTAAGAAGTGATTAAGTTACTAATGGGGATTAATGTCATTCTGTAGGGATGAGGTTAATTTTCACAGGGCTAAATTACACAGAGCAAGTTGATAGAAAATGAGCCCAGCTCATTTCACTGCTTCTGCCTGAGCCCTTCCACTTCTGTCATGTGATGATGCAATCCAAGGCCCTCACCAGATGTGGACACATAATCTTGGGCTTCCCAGACTCTAGAACTGTGAGGCAAAATTACTTTTTACTTTATAAATTACCTGTTCTGTAGTATTTTGTTATATCTAAAGCAAATGGGGGGCTGGAATTTAGCTCAGTTGGTAGAACACTGCTCTGTAGTCTCTCAGAACCCGAGTTTGATTCCCAGGATTGCAAAAATGGGAGAAGGATGTGGCAATCCACTCCCAAGACCCAAAAACAATCAGCCATTGAAAACCCTGTGAAGGTCACTATGAGTCGGACATGATTTGACGGCACTTACCAACAACAAAGCAAATAGGCTAAGACAACATTCCTAGAGTCATTTTCAAAGTTGACAAGCAGATTCTAAAATTCACATGGAAAAATAAAGAAACTGTAATAGCCAAAACCATTCTGGAAGAACAAGTTGGAAGACTCACACTAGCTCATTTTATAACTTACTGTGAAGTCATGTCATTTAAAAGCTACTGCAGTAATATATTAACAGGGAACTGCTAGAAAATCAATCTGGATTCAGAAGAGGGTGTGGAACCAGGGACATGATTGCTGATGTCAGATGGATATTAGCCAAAAGCAGAGAATATCAGAAAGATGTTTATCTATGTTTTATTGGCTATGCAAAGACATTTGACTGTGTGGATCACAACAAATTATGGATAACATTGTGAAGAATGGGAATACCAGAGCACTTAATTGTACCAATGAGGAATTTGTACATGGATCAGGAGGCAGTCATTCAAACAGAACAAGGAAACACTGCCTGGTTTTAAAGTCTGGAAAGGTGTGTGTCAGTTTGTATCCTTTTACCATTCCTCTTCAATCTCTGTGCTGAGCAAATAATTTGAGTAGCTGGACTTTACGAAGAAGAATGTGGCATTAGGATTGGAGGAAGATTCACTAACAACCTGCATTACACAGATGAGACAACTTTGCTTGCTGAAACTGAAGAGGATTTGAAGCATTTACTGATGAAGATCAAAGAACACAGCCTTCAGCATGGATTGCACCTCAACATCAAGAAAACAAAAATCCTTACAACTGAGTCAGTGAGCAACTTTATGATAAATGGAGAAAAAGTGTTGAAAAGTAAAGATATCACATTAATATTGAATATACCATGGACTGTCAAAGGAACCAAAAGATCTGTCCTAGAAGAAGTGCAACCAGAGTGCTCCTTGGAAGCAAAGATGGCTATACTACATCTTATGTATTTTGGACATGCTGTCAGGAGGGACCAATCTCTGGAGAAGGACATTATGTTTGGGAGAATGGCGGGTCAATGAGAAAAAAGAAGACCCTCAATTAGAGGGATTGACACAGTGACTGCAACAATATACTTAAATATAAAAAAGATTGTACACCTGGCACAGTGTTGGGGAGTGTTTCATTCTGTTGTACATAGGGTCACTATGAATTGGACCCACTCAACAGCACCTGACAACAATAAAGTCATAATAATCAAAACAGTGTGTTATTGGCATGAGAACAGACATATAGATCAATGGAAGAGAATAAAAAGCATAGAAACACCTTTACATATATGTTGTTATTGTTATTGGGTGCCGTTGAGTCAGGTCCAACTCATAGTGACCCTCATAGGATTTTCAATGGCTGATTGTTTCAGGATTGCTTAGGAGTGGAATGGCAAGTCCTTCTCCTGTTTTTGCAGTGCTGGGGATTGAACCTAGGTTCTCAGAGAGTGTAGAGTAGCACTCTACCAACTGAGCTAAACCCCAGCCCTTGCATATATAGGCAACTGATTTTCAACAAAGGGCTAGGATTTGGTTCAGTTGGTAAAGTGCTGCTCTGCAGTCTCTGAGGTCCCAGGTTTGATTCCCAGCACCACAAAAATGGGAGAAGGACGTGGCAATCCACTCCCAAGGCAATCCTGAAACATTCAGCCATTGAAAACCCTATGAGGGTTGCTATGAGTCAGAGATGACTTAAAGGTACCTTCTAGTTTCAGTTCCAGATTTTCAACAAAGATGCCAAGAAAATGAAGAAAGCATGGTCTTTTCAATAAATAATGTTAAAATATTGGACATCCATATGCACAGAAAAATATACCCTTCACCTTTAACTTGTACCAAATATAACTATTAATTCAAAATGATAAGGTTACTGTAAAATCTTTCAGAACCTATATTAAGGCAAATGTTTCTTAGAGAAGACACAGAAGGTACAAACTTTAATAAAAATTGGATAAATCAGACTTCCTCAAAATGAAAGGTGGTCTTTGAAAGATTCTGCCATGACTATGAGTAGACAAGCCAGTGGGGAGAAAATACATATAAAACACCTACCTGATAAATGACTTGTATCCAGAACTCATGAAGAATTCTCACAGTTCAATAACAAATAAGTCAGTTTTTAAAAATAGGCCATGAATTTGTCTATGTACAAAAACAGAGAGAGTTAACAAAGTATGAATTACCCATTTGGATACATAAAGGAAAGTTGATTGGGGTCTTGGCAGTTTGAGCTCTTTTTTTTCCTGTTGGAGACCTTTGCTGGTTGGGGGAGTGGGCTGGGGACCACTGGGACTTAATGGGTTAGGCATGTGTATGTTGTAGGGCATCCAGGGTCACTGGAAGATCAGGGTGCTAAGATAGTGCCATTCTTGTGGCTCCCTTTCTTTTATTTGAGCTTCCCTTGCCCTTGGTCTGGGCTGGGGTTTAGCTCACTTGGTAGAATGCTTGTTTTGTGCACTCTGAGGCCCTGGGTTTGATCTCTAGCACACTCAAAATGGGAAAAGGTCCTGGCATCCCACTCATGAAACAATCAGCCATGGAAAACCCTATGAATAGCAGAGAAGCACTGACATAGTGCCAGGCATGGCATAATGTTGGGAGTGTTTCATGTGTTGCACATAGGGTTGCACATAGAGTCGGACCTGATTTACAGCACTTAACAAGAATATGTGCTATAAGTTCTTCCATATCTATGATCTCATTTAGGGCTTAGGGCTACCCTGAATACAGGGAAGAAGGCTAAGACAGTTTCCGCAGGAACAAGGACCGGCAGCACCCCATACCCACTGTGCTCCATGTCTCACAGGAGACTGGTGCCCGGTCAAACAAGTGCATGCTTTGGAGCCAGACAAACCTGGATCTGAGTTAGCTTCTGCCATTTACCAGCTGGGCGACTTTAGGCAAGTCTCTTACCTTCTCTGAGCTTTCCTTTCCTGTGTTCTGCCATGGTGATCATACTACCTGCCTCCCAGAGCTAGGAATGACAGTACAGGCAAAATTCTTCTACAAAGCACTCATTTGATTTCTTTCTCCATGAAGACAAATTTGTTATTTGTGATTTTTTTTGGTGCATCTTTCTTCACTCAATTTTTTTGGAAATATTAAAACAGTTCAAAGTCTCATGCTTCATATGCAAAGAAACAAGGAATTTCCCCTGTTATCTGAAACTGTTTTCTTCTCCATTTTTTCCTATTTCCCTTCCTCTACTCCTCCTCCTGCCCCCTCCCTATGTATAATCCTACCTCTCAGCCCAAAGGTTCTCCTGGTGAAGAGCCCAAGTCAGGGGGAAAAAAAAAAAAAAAAAAAAAAAATCCACACTCATTGCAAGAAAATTATATGATTAAAGGAACTTCCTTAATGAACACCACCGAAACACAGTGGATGGGGTGGCATCCAACCAGGAGGAAGTAGATGATGAGGTGGAAGGAGGCAGATGAACTGTGATTAAAGTTCTCATAGATCCACATACTGCAGTCAGATCTGTCCCAGTAAGGAGCCAGTGCCACGGCCTGGGGGGAACAGCAAGGGAGGGAGACAGTCCAGGCTGCTGGGTGGTCTTTGGGCCATCCTGGTCCTTCTGTCTCCATACTCCTTTCCCCGGCCATGGGCTCATCTGGGCTGGGCTCTGAGGGAGAAAGGGCGCCAGGCAGACACAAAGGAGGCCTGACCTGGGGCCCCAGAAGGTGTCCTGGGCTTTGTTCAGAGCGAGGCCCTGCACAGGTCCCAGCTGGGGGAGGCGGATCAGTCCGGGCTCAGATGGCAGGCAGCACCTCGGCTGGCTGGACAGATGGTGAACAAAGAGGACACACAAAGGAAGCAAGCCACACGGCTCAGTCCCACCAAGGGCCCCAACTCTCTGCCCTCGATGGCACACTGCATCCCAGACCAGCAGTGACCCTGTAGTGTAGAGGGCTGCCTTCTGTAGCTGGCCCAAATATAATCCAGTTTCTTCGTTTAAATCCCACAGGTAGATTCCAGCCCTATTTTACAGATGAGGAAACCCGGTCTCAGCAAAGCTTCTCCAAGGTCATGCTCAGGATTTAAACCAGGTAGTTGCTTCTAAAGCTTATATTCTCAAGCTCCTTCACCAGATTCTTATTTTCTTTCTCTCTCTTTCTTTCCTTCCTTCCTTCCTTTTTCCTTATTTTCTTTCTTTCCCTCCCTCCCTCCCCCCTCTTTTCTTTTCTTATTTTCTTCAGTACTTGGGGGTTAAACCCAAGACCATGCTCACATTTTGTAAGTGCTCTACAACTTGGCTGCACCCCCAACTCATTTTTTATTTTTTATTTGGACACAGGGTCTCGTTAACTTACGCAGGCTGCCTCTGGCATCAAACCTGAAATCCTCTTGATTCTCCCTCCCGAGTCGCTGGGATTAGAGGGGTGAGCCACTGCGCCCTGCACCAGATTCCTTCTATACAGTGACTGTTAAACTCTTGGCCTCTTGTCCACCATTCCAATCCCTGGATCTGTGGTATCAAAAGCCAGGAAATATCAGAATTCTCAGCAGGGACAGATGAATCAAGCTGCCAAATTGTTGGACTAGACACAGTCATGTCACAATAGAAATGTGTTTTCAGAGGTTTAAAAAGAGAGAGCTTTTGACCACACATCCTTGGGTGGATGTGTAACCTACCAGAATGATGGTGGGCTCCACTCAGTACATTTTGCTGGCACCTTAAGGGGGCCTACCCAGTTTCAGCGTAGCACCCACCCCAGGGTGTTTTTTGTTTGTTTTTTCTTCCCTAATTCTAGAGCACCCTGACACCATGGAGGAGGTCTGACTCATGGCGCCCCTCATAGGGTTTTCAATGGCTGATTGTTTCGGGATTGTTTTTGGGAGTGGACTGCCCCATAAGTCCATTTTTGCGGCCCTGGGGATTGAACTGAGGTCCTCAGAAAGTGTGAAGCAGCAGCGCTTTACCAACTGAGCTAAATCCCAGCCCCCTGGTGTCAATAGAGGTTGTGAGATGTTGATTTTCTAATTCGATCACGTTTCTTGCTTTTATTAGCTGTGATTCTTCTCTAAAGACAAAATTTTGCCCACCAACTATTTGATTACTTTGAAATATAGTCTGTCTGGTAAAGCCCATATGGGAGGAGGACGTGGTGATCCACTCCTGCAGCAATCCGCCAAAAACATTCAGCCATTGAAAACCCCATGAGGGTCACTATGATTCTGACCTGACTCAACAGCACCTAACAACAATAACAAGACCATATAAATACCTCAACTTGATTCTTTCCTTTCATTTACTTTTTCAGAATGACCTATTTCCCAACAATCTTAAACAAACAAGAAACCCACAACAAGTGTTTAGTATCATTCAAAGCATATTTAAACTATAGATGGTACGTCCATATATTTTAATCATTATTCTTTTCGATGCTCAAATCACCTCATCTCTGGCTCCACAAAGTTCCTTTGGACTTTGTCTCCTTTTGACCTGGCCTGGTTTCCTGGTAACTTCCCGGCTGTCTGGCACAACACATCCTAGGCTTATCTTATATATATCCTGCTCTTGCTCTGGGATCTGTCATGTTTCCAAGGAGCCCTGGTTCCTTTTGGTGGTAAATGGTGCCCAAGCTAACATAATCCTTTTCAAAGCACATCCCCTGGAAGTGAAGCGGGTGAGCAGCTCACACAATCACCAGTCAGATCTTTTCTGCTGCAGCCGGAGGGGAGGCAGATGCTGCAAAGCGACTTGACTGTGTTCAAGATTTTGGCCTCTGGCTGGCCCTACCGGAAAGGATCGTGGAGAAAAGCCCAGAAAAACCAAGCCCAGCTGTCTTTGCATCCTTCCCGCAGAGCAACTGGCCAAGAGCTGACAGGTGTGAGGCGGGTGTTTTCCTAGTGACCTGCTTCCTCCACTCACCAAGCTGTGTCTGAAATGGTGTCCTGGGCTTCCTTACAGAGGGCCCAATGGGGCTATTGTTAGGTATGTAATTGGGGTGGGGGAGGGGAGGCGAATGGCTACCAAGGGGCTTTGGCAGGGCCTTTACAAACAATTTCTTATTTAAATCTCACAATGACCCTAGGAAGTAGGTTCTATTTCTCTCTCCACTGTGCGGATGAGGAAAATGAAATCTCAGATGTTAAGTCACTAGGCTAAGAACGGCACACACTAAGTGGTGGTGTTGTTAGGTGCCTTTGAATTGGGTCCAACTCACAGTGCCTCTATGTACAACAGGACGAAACACTCCCCAATACTGTGCCATAACCAGCACTGTGTCAGTGCTTCTCTGCTATTCATAGGGTTTTCAATGGCTGATTGTTTCAGGATTGCTTTGAGAGTGGGCTGCCACATCCTTCTCCCATTTCTGCAGTGCTGGGGATCGAACCCAGGGCCTGAGAGAAGGCAGAGCAGTTCAGTTAGACCTATGTATCCTGGACTTCACAGACTTTGTTTTTACTATGACCATGAGCTCTCCGAGCCTAGGGAGGGAGGTAATTCTACAGTATCAACATTAGCAGCAACAATAACTGAATATGCTAAATTCCATTCCAGTATCCTTCCTTATTTTGAGAAGCTATTTCAGAGAAGGCTGTGCTCAGCCAAAAGACTACACTTCCCAGCCTCCCTTGCAGTTAAAGGGGCAAAGGAATGTGGGCAGCAGTTGTTGGGTGGGACTTCTGGGTAGGCTCTTTAGAAGGGGACAGACAGCTGCAAGGCACCCCATTGCCCTCCTCCCATTCATAGCTGCCTGCCTAGACTGTGGCCATGACAATTAGTGCTCCAGGGACTCAGGCTTGAACATGAAAGCCTGGCATTAAAGATAAGGGATAAAGCACAGAAGGAGGCTGAGTCCTTTATGACCACTGGCATTGCTATGGCAGCTCCAATTGCTTTTCTTTGGACTTACAAATGAAGTCCACAGACTTCTGTCTTCTTGAAGCCTCTTATCTGGGTATTTTGCTCCAGGCAGATGAACATCAAAAGCAGAAGCAACACAGAATTCAAGACCTACAACAATAAGCTGGGCGTGGTGGTGCTTGGGAGGTGGAGCCAGGAGGATTGCAAATTTGAGACCAGAGGAAGTCTTCCTAACTTAGCGAGACCCAGTCTCAGAGAGTAAAGAAAAAAAAAAAAAAAGGGCTGGGGTGCAGCTCAGTGGTCCAGCACTTGCAAAGCATGCAAGCGCGAGGCCCTGGGATCAACCCCCAGTACAACAACAACAACAATAACAACAAACTACACTAATCCTCTTTTTCAGAGGCTTCAGCTTTTCTGAGAAAACGTCCCTTTTCACATATATTTTGCAAGGCCCCCTTTATCATCTTGAAATGAAATCCACATGTAATATGCCCAAATTGATATACAGGTGCTCCTCAACTTACAATGGGATTATATCCTGATAAATCAATTGTGAGTTGAAAATGTCATAATTGGAAAATGCACTTAATACACTTAACCTATCAAACATCATAACTCAGCAACACAGCACACTGTAGATTACTGGTTTGTTTGTTTTTTTCCAGTACTGGGGGAGATTGGTAGGGGACTAAACCCAGGGTCTCGCACATAGATTTGCAAGTGCTCTATCACTATGCTGTACCCTCAGCCCCTTTTTTATTTATTATCTTGAGACATAGTCTCACTAAATTACACAGGCTGCCTTGAACTTGTGATCCTTCTTTCTCAGCCTCCAGAGTCACCAGGATTATAGGCATCACCACACCCAGCCTAGATTATTGGTTCTTTAGCCTCATGGATGGCCTGGCTGACTGGAGCTGTGGCTCACTGCTGCTGTTCAGTATCTCAGAAGACTGTCATACCACTTATTGCTAGCCCACAAAAAGATCAAAATTCAGAATTCACAGTATGGGTTCTACTGAATAAGTATCATTTTTGCACCATGGCCAAATGTCATAGATCTTGATGTGCATAATGGCACACACTTGTAATCCCAGAACTCTGAAGACTGAGGCAGGAAGATTGTGAGTTTGAGGCCAGCCTGGGCTGCATTGTAACACCTTGTCTCAAACAAATAAATAAAAACAATCATAAGCCAAATAACCATCTATCAGGGAACTGATCCTGCCTGATCTCAGAAGCTAAGCAGGGTTGGCCTGCTTATCCTGGCATAGGAGACCACCTAGGAACACCAGGTGCTGCAGGATAGGAAGAAGGACCTGGCAGCCCACTCCTGAAACAATCTGCCATTGAAACCCTATGAATAGCAGAGAAGCACTGACAATAGTGCCAGGAATGGCACAATGTCCAGAAGTGTTGTATATAAGGTCGCTATGAGTTGGACCCAACTCAACAGCACCTAACAACAACAATTTGTAGTATATATTTCAATATGGGATGGCTGGGCCCAATGAGACTGGCAGGCACCACGAAATAGTCAGATGCCAATATCTACAGGCAGATGCATTGCAAGTGAGGCATCTCCAAATGTGGTGATGCTTTATTTGTGACTCAAATACAGGAATGGGAATGCCATCGGTACTGTGATGCTATGAAATGGCAAATGATCACAGTATGTTTCCAAACCAATGAAACAATGTGTAATCTTGATTTACACAGCATACGCACTTCTAGAAAACACACTGCCTACTGAAACCACACAAAAATATTTTGTGTTTATTTGGGAAACAATGAGTCTTCTTGTTAGGTGCCGTCCAGTCAGTATCAGACTCATACCGACCCTACATACAATAGGGGAAACACTATTGTCAGTGCTTTTCTGCTGTTCATAGGGTTTTCAATGGCGGATTGATTTTTGGGAGTGGGTTGCCAGGTCTGTCTCCCAAGCCTACAGCACCTGGTGTTCCCAGGCGGTCTCCCATCCAAGTACTAACCAGGCCTGACCATGCTTAGCTTCTGAGGTCTGAAGGGATCAGATGCCACAGGGCTACGGCTGCAGGTACAGTAAGTCTTAGGACCACCTAATTACGACTAGGTTGTTCATGGAGGTGAATTTCTAGTAGGAAGATGAAAAATCAGGCGGGGTGCAGGGCAGGACAGCTCTGCTGCATGGGCTATCCCACACCTTGTAGGACTTCCAACAACCTGGAAGCACCTACCAGCCACCCTCTTCTCCAATCAGCCTGACAACTACAAGCACCACCGACCTTTGGAGCACCCTTCTGTGTGGTCCGTCCTTGCTGGCCATCGCTTGGCAGAGAGCAGCTTCCTGCAATGCCTGCCTCCTCTGTGGTCTCCAGAATAAGAGTGATCTTGTTTCCCGCCACATGCTCTGTGTCCTTCTGAATTTGCGGGTGACTCTGGACGCGCAAGTATCATCATTCCCATTTGCCAGATGAGGAAGTATAAGACACTGGGAAATTGTTGATGCTCAAACAGCCCTGCCTTGAGCCCCTCAACAATTTAAATACCAAATCTCTAAGAGATGTAGCAAAGAATAAAGACTATGACCATCAACACAACTGTCTATGTTATACAGAAACACCCAGATAATTCCACACATTCTTTTCATAAGACACTTGCCAATTAACTTGGGTTGGGTAATCGATCTTTGGATAAAATGAAATCATAATCTAATGATGCTTTGCTGGCACCATAAGAATAGAGGAGAAATGGCATGTGACATACTGCCAACAGTATGTCAGCCTGAGATGTGACATGAAGAAGAAAGCTTTCTCTTAGGCACACAGCCCCACAGCCAGCTGTTGGCTGATACCAGCTGCAGGCAGGAACTTACTAGTTCCCAGGAGCAATGGCGTGAGAGGAATCAATATAAAATGCACTATGATCCCTATTTCTTCTACCAAAAAACAGGCCAGATTTTTCATCTTCTAGCACTGGCTTGGCTTTGCAGAACTTTAGGCGAGGTGAATTTACGTTGTGGTTTCTCTCCTTTCCAGATAAAAATCCAGCTGCCTGAAATAGTTGCTTTCATTGCATTCGTGTATATTTTTCATTCTAAAATAAAGAAAAAGGCTTTCTTTACCTAATTGTTTCCTTTTTTGATATCAGTCTTTTCTTTCTTAGAAGAAAAAAGCTTGAGATCAGCAGGAGTTTTTCTAAGTATATATCAAGAAGATCCACAGTTAGTTTGTGTGTGTGTGTTTTTGAGACCTGGTCTCCCTGTGTAGTCCCAGATGGCCTTGAACTCACATCAGTCCTCATGCCTCAAGCCTCCAGAGTGCCAGGCTTACTGATATGCACCACCAAGCAGGGCAGAGATCCAGGATTTTGATGAAGGTATGTTTAATTGCTTTCCTCTGATCAAACAAGCAGGCAACCATGAAGGACCCTGCACTTGCTGTCTTTTTACTATACACCAGGCCTTCTCACAAGTGCTTATCCAATTCAGTGCTCAAAGCAGCCCTGGTGGTAGAAGTATCATAGTTCTCACTTTATAGTAGGGAAAACAGATGACTAGCTTAAGTTTCCAGAGCATGTGCCAGACTCAGGATTTGAACTAGAGCTTTTGGAATTGGGAAACCATGGTGATTCTATGACACCCCTGGCTGATCACTTGTTTGAATGACTTTGGCCCCTTGCCCTGCCTCACATGGGGGCACCATGTTCACCGTCTCACCGGGCAGAACTCTGTATGTGGCACAATGGGCTGGATTTCCTGCCTTTGGGATCTATCTCAGTTTCCAAATATGAAACGCCAGGGCACGATGGAAATGCAAACTCTACCTACAAGGCCTTTGGAAAACAGCTCTTTTTCTGGTTCTGTCTCTCTTACAACCATAACTCTGAGCACAATTTCGTGGTCTTTCACTACACGCAATGAAGAACAGTTGAAGGAAGTGCTAAATTCTAGCAAGCTCTACCAGGATTCCTCTGTAATACAGTAAACATTTGCTGAATATGAATAAGCAAATAAACAAGACAGCTGATGAGTGTGTTTTGTGCTTCCGTAAGCGGAGACACATTCCCAAGGAGAGAGAGCTAAGGGAAGAGCTGGGACAGGCTTCTGCAGGCATGGGCTCTTCTCGTCCCACCTGCTTTAAAGTGAAACCCCTGGGAACAAAGAGGAAATTGCACCAATAAACACAATATTACTTTAAATCCTTGATTTCCTGCATGACACGGCAAAGCACTGGCGCTAATGCCCACTCAAGCCAGCATGAAATCCCATCCCAAAAGAGTAGAGAAGGGCTAGAGGGAGTTAAAAAGAGAGCACTTGTCACAACCGCAATTAGAATAAGAAATTGTTTTTAAAGATATAATGTCAATATTTTGCAGACTTCTATGGAGTAGGCAGTCTGGGAGTACTCAGCTGCTATTTTCAACATCATAATCTCCTTCTAGCTGAATTACACCATTAAATCATAAAATGAATAATATATGCAGCACAAATTTGGATATATTCAACAATACTAAAGAGTACATTAAATGGCAAGTACCTAATAGCAAATATTTTTATTCAAATTACATTTAATTTGCCCTTATCATCCTAGAAGACTATAAAAAATAGTCCTTTATTTCTCTTCATGTTTTCATGGTTGTGATTCATCAGGTTCCTGGACATTTCATGAATTTTCCTAAAATGTTAATGCAACAAACTTTCAAGGGCACTCCTCTGTGGGGAATGCCATCCCCAGGTTCTGCCAGGCTCAGCGCCAAAGCAGCTGCTAGCACCCCCTAGGGCTTCTGAAGGGGATTATGCCTTACTTCTATTTAAATATCAAGCCAATTCTGTTCATAAAGACTTTTCAACTAGGAATATATTTAGGTTGGCAGAAATATTTTTCTAAATTATTTTTTAACCAAGGTTGGAAATTGAGTTGCATTGGTAATTAATTTCTAATTGCTTCAGGAATGGACTTAGCAGCTCTTTAAATGCCTTGCAAAAATCCCCCACAGTATTGGCCTGGCATGGTGGTGCTCGCCTGTGATCCCAGTGACTCAAGAGGCCGAGGCAGGAAGATCATAAGCGTGAGGCCAGAGGCAGCCAATGCAATTTAACAAGACTCTATCTCAAAATAAAAAATAAGAAAAAGGGCTGACGGTGTGGCTCAGTGGTACAGCACTTTCCTCGCATGCCTGAGGGTCGGGGTTCCCCTCCCCAATACTGAAAAGACAAAACAAAAACAAAAACAAAAACAAAAACAAAAACCCTTACAGCCTGACACCAGAGTGCATGCCTGTCTGTAATCCCAGTGACTTGGGATGCTAAGGCAGAAAGATCACCAAGTTCAAAGCTAGAGGTATTCCATGCAACTTACCAAGATCCTGTCTCAAAATAAAAAATAAACAAGGGGCTAGAGGTACAGCTCAGTAGTAGGTATCTTGCCTAGCATGTATGAGGACCTGGTAGGACAAAAAGAATAAAATAAAAAATAATAAAAAAAGCCTCTTACCATAATGCTAGATATTCCAAGCAACCGTAAATCTACAACCCCTTATCTGAAATTCTGAAATTCAAAAGTGCTGAAAAATGACCTTTGGCAATAAAGCCTCCCCTGCCGCAGTACTGTCACTCAGCTTTACAGCCTCCATCTACTCCCTCGTTGTTGTGACCGTCCCTGTGTTCTGTGGCAGAAACGCCAATGTCCTTTCATTGGATCTATGCGGTCTCACCTGCTCATGTGTTAGCTTCTGGGCCAGGTGCTGCGGAGGCAAACAGGGAGCCAAGACCGTGTTCTACAAGAGCCCAGAGTCAAATGGGGCAAAAGCTGCCTTGACCTGGGCAGGCCTGACCCCTGGGAAGGGTAGGGGAAGAGGAGGAGCCAGAGAACAGGCTTCTTGGAGATTTGAACGCTGCATGGAGGGCAGTGGGATCCAACCCAAGAGCGGGCAACTGCAACAAGTGGGTGGGGAAAGTGTTTGGTGGGTGGAGGGCAACCCCTAGTTGGGCAACCCAATAAGTCAATCATCTGGTAGGCGGGACATAGGAGGGTGGAGGGGCAGCCAAGGTCATGGAAGGAAGTTTCTCAGCCGGGCCTTACCTGCTCTTTGATCCTGAACTTCCTGAACAGATTTTATCATCATGGAATATTTAATCCAGAACCTGTGTGCGCACTCATTTAGAAGGCAGCTGCTGAAATGGCTTTCAGTCATTCTTGGCTCTTGGTACTCACACTGTCGTGTGGACTGGACCCAGTAACTCGCTTCTAATAGAATATGGCAAAAGTGAGAGTAAGTTAGAAGAGACTCTGGCGTCCTCACTCACTTCTCTTTCTCCATCCTCGGTCCATGCCGGTGAAGCCAGCTGCCATGCTGTGGGTTGCCTGAGAGGCCCACATTGAAGGAACTGAGGATGCCTTTGGCAGAGCGCTATCGAGGACCCAAACCCCTCAATTCATGAGGAACCAAATCCTGTCACCCATCATGAGTGGCCTTGGAAGCAGGTCTGTCCTTCTTTCTTTCATTAATTGATATCAGCCCTAGCTGGTGCCTGGTAGCCCATAAGAGTCCTTGAGATGCAGGACCAGATTCCTAATGCACAAAAACTGTAAGATAAATAAATACCTTTTTCTAAGTTATTAAGATTTGGGGTGATTTGTTATACAATGATAGATAAGAAGAAAAATATTTTCCCTGTGCCAGAGGTAATTATCACCCAGAAATTTGGATTTGTCATTCCTTTGGTTTTTCTTTATTAACATGCACATTTGTTTGCCCAAACAAATTTTGTTGAGTTTTCCAGGTTTTGGAATTTTATATAAAAATCATAGCTATGGTTTACTTTTCTGATTCAAAATTAAGTCTGTGAGCCTGAGCCACGTTGGTCCAGTAGTTCATTCATTTTCCCTCATGTGTATTTCTGCATTCTCTTATTCTTGGACACTTACAGTGTTTTCAGTGTTTTGCTATGGCAACCAGGCTGCTATGGACATTCTTGTGTGACTCTTGGAACATATGAGCTATGTGTTTTCTGGAGTCTATGTCTAGGACTAGAAGGGCCAGCTTATATAAGCATCTTCAGCTATATAATAAAACACATTTTTTCCAAGGTGTTGATACACATTTATACTCCCACTTGTGGCGCACAAGAATTCCTTTTTTACATGTCCATTTGCTATTGTCTGATTTAGTAATTTTTGCCTTTTTGAAAGTTTTAAAATGACATTTCATTGCAATTTCAGTTCCTATTACTAAGAATTTTCCCCCACATTCTTACTGCACATTAGGTTTTATTCTTCAGTGATATGCTTATTTATTACTTTTGTCCAGATTTTTATTGAGTTGTCTTTAAATGATTGATTCATAGGTGTTCTTTATATATTCTAATTCTATCCCTTGACAGCTATATGTGCTGCAAATATATTTTTTCAGGCTTTGGATTATTTTTTCGTTCTTTGTGAAGGATTTTGCACAAAAATAGTTCTAATGTTTAATGTAGGCTGGCTTATCATTTCCTGTGTAGACTACACTTAGTGCACTTCTGTTTTTGGTACCTGGGGGTTAAACCCAGAGCCTCATGGGATGCTTTGCAAGTACTCTACCACTGAGCTGCACCCTCAGCCCATTTTTTACTTTTTGAGACAGGGTCTTGCTAAATTACTCTGGCTGCCTCTAGCCTCTAACTTGTGCTCCTCCTGCCTTTGCCTCCAAAGTAGCTAGGATTATGGATGTGCATCCCCACACCCAGCATGTGTGCATTTTTTTGTTTTGTTTCTTTTTCCTTTCCTTTCCTCTCTCTCTCTCCCTCCTTCCCCTTCCCTCTCTCTCCCTCCCTCCTTTCCTCCCCTCTCTCGTCTCTCCTTTGCTACTCCCCTCTCTCTTTCTTACGGAGTCTCTCTGTGTAGCCCAAGCTGGCCTTGAACTCACTATGTAGACCAGGCTGGCCTCAAACTCACATCGATCCTCCTGCTTCAACCTTGCAAGTGCTGGGATTACAGGCATGTGCTACCACATCCTGTCACTTTTAATATCTTCCTGAAGAAAACCATCTCTCCTACTAGTTCATAAAGAATTTCCCTTATAATTTCTGCTTAAAGTTATGAGTTTATCCTGGCATCAATGAGCTAAAATGGACTGGCATGGGCCATTTTGAATCAGATAATCATATGGTCTACTATGCCAGGAATGACAGATTAAAGAGAAATGGGGTTGCATTCATCATCAAGAAAGACGTCATAACACCTGTCCTGAAATCAATGCTATCAGTGCTAAAATAATATCCATATGCCTATAAGGAAGGCCAGTTAATATGACTATTATTCAAATTTACACACCCACCACTAAGGCTACAAATGCAGATAGGGAAGATTTTTACCAGCTTCTGTAATCTGAAATGTATTGAACATGCAATCAGGATGTCCTGATAATTACTGGTAACTAGAATGCAAAAGTTGGAAACAAAGAAGGTGGCTCAGTAGTTGGAAAATATGGCTTTGGTGACAGAAATGATGGTGGAGATCACATGACAGAACTTTTTCAGACCAATGATCTTTTCATTGCAAATACATTTTTTCATCAACATGAATGGTGACTACACACATGGAATTCACTAGATGGAACATACAGGAACCAAATAACTACATTTGTGGAAAGAGACAATGGAAAAGCTCAATATGAAAAGTAAGAACAAGACCAGGTGCTGACTGTGGATCAGACCATAAACTGCTCATAGGCAGGTCCAAACTGAAACTGAAGAAAATTAGAACAAGTGTACAAGAGCCAAACTATATCTCAAATGAGTTCAGAGACCACCTCAAGAATAAGTTTGATGCACTAGACACTAATGAAAGAAGACCACAGGTATTATGGTATGACATCAAAGACATTAATGAGGAAAGCAAAGGTTATTAAAAAGACAGAAAAAGACCAAATTACATGTCAAAAGAGACTCTGAAACTTGCCCTTGAATGTCAAGCAGCTAAAGTAAAAGGAAGACATGATGAAGTTGAAGAACAGAAGATTTCAAAGGACAGCTCAAAAAAAAAAAAATCAAATATTATAATGGCATGTGCAAAGAGCTGGAGATAGAAAACCCAAAGGGAAGAACACGCTGTGTGTTTCTCAAACTTAAGGAATTAAAGAAAAAATTCAAGCCTCAAATGGCAATAGTGAAGGACTCTACAGGGGAAATATTAAATGATACGGAAGGAAACATCAAATGAAGATGGAAGGAATACAGAGTCCTTATACCAAAAAGAATTGGTGGATGATCAACTATTTCAAGAGGTTGCATATGATCAGGAACCAATGGTACTGAAGGATGAAGTGGAAGCTGCCTTGAAGGAATTGGTGAAACACAAGGCTCCAGGAATTGATGGGATATCAATTCAGATGTTTCAACAAACAGATGCAACACTGGAGGTGCTAACTTGTTTATGACAAGAGATTTGGAAAACACTGACTGGAAGATATCCATATTTGTGCCTATTCCCAAGAAAGGGAATCCAACTGAATGTGAAAATTATTGAACGATATCATTAATATCACATCCAAGTAAAAGTTTGCTAAAGTTCATTCAAAAGTGACTGTAGCAGAATATAGACAGGGAACTACTGGAAAATCAAGCCAGATTTAGGTGAGGGCATGGAACTTGGGACATCATTGCTGATGTCAGATGGATATAGGCTGAAAGGAGAATACCACAAAGATGTCTACCTATGTTTTATTGACTATGCAAAGGCATTTGATCGTGTGGATCACAAATTATGGATAACATTGCAAAGAATGGGAATACCAGAGCACTTAATTGTACTCATGAGGAGTCTGTACATGGACCTGGAAGTAGTCATTTGAACAGAAATACTGCCTGGTTTTAAAGTCAAGAAAGGTGTGCATCAGGATTGTATCCTTTCACCAAATCTCCTCAACCTCTATGCTGGACAAATAATTCGAGAAGCTGGAATTTATGAAGAAGAATGCAGCATCATGATTGGAAGAAGACTTATTAACAACCTGCATTATACAGATGATATAACTCTGCCTGGTGAAAATGAAGAGGATTTGAAACATTTATTGATGAACATCAAAGAACACAGCCTTCAGTATGGATTGCACCTCAACATCAGCAAAGCAAAAATCCTTACAACTGGGTCAGTACACAGCTTCATGATAAATGGAGAAAAGATTGAGATTGTCCAAAATTTTGCTTTACTTGGTTCTACAATCAACACCCATGGAAGCAGCAGTCAAGAAATCAAAAGATGCATTGCACTGGGAAAAGCTATTGTAGAAGACTTCTTTAAAGTGCTGAAAAGTAAGGATGTCACATCGAAGAAAAAGGTGCGTCTGACTCATGCCATGGTATTTTCAGTCACATCATATGATTGTGAAAGCTGGATGTTGAATAAGGGAGACAGAAGAATCAATGCTTTTGAATTATGGTGCTGGAGATGTCTATTGAACATACCATGAACTGCCAAAAGAACCAACAGATCTGTCCGAGAAGAAGTGCAACCAGAGTGCTCCTTGGAAGCAAGGATGGCTATACTGCATTTTATGTATTTCGGACATGTTGTCAGGAGGGACCAATCCCTGGAGGAGGACATCATGTTTGGGACAGTGGCAGGAATGAGAAAAAGGAAGACTCTGAACTAGATGGATTGACACAATGTCTACAACAATGGGCTTGACCATAAAATACTGAATCGAGGAGTGTTTCTGTTCTGTTGTACACAGGGTTGCTATAGTCAGACTCGACGGCACCTAACAACAATGCTGATAATCATAACTTACTTTCCTCCTTTTTAATGTTTTTTTGGATAGGATCGTAAGTTCAATCTTGAATAAGAGCAGTACAGGAACAGCAGGCATCTCTGATTTGTTCTTGAGTTTTGTCTTCTTTACTTCTAAGTATCATGTTCAGTGTAAGTGTACTGAAGGTATTTTTAAATTAACATAGGGAAGTCCTCTCATTTCTAGTTTGCAATGTAATCATGAATGAGTACTAAGTTTTACTGAGGGCTTTTTCCACATCCATAAGTATCATATGATTTTCCTTCATTAAACTGCTGATGTGGCAAGTTTATATCGATAACTGATTTAATGCTAAATGAACTTTAAATTCTTGGGATTAACCTAATTTGGTCATAACTTACTATCTTTAAAAAAAGTCACTAATAAATTCAGTTGACTTTAAGTCCATGAGTGAGATGGCCATGCAATTTTTGTTACTGTTTTGCTGCCTACCTTTACAATCAAAATCCACTAATCTAAAAAATGAGAGTGTAGTCATGGTTTCTGTCCTCGGAAAATATTTGTATATTTGTAATGATCTGGTCTTTCAGTGGTTGATAAGACATGATGGTGAAAACCTTGGATTTCTGTGTGTATGCTGTGAGAAAAATTTAACTGAAAGATTTAAACTTCTCTTTATAAGTCAATGTTGATAGGTTTGGCAACTTGTATTAGGAATTTGTTTCATTTAAATTTTCAAATTGATTCATGTAACATTTTCATAATCACAAAGTTGAGTTATAATTCTTTGTAACAGAAATCCAAAATGTAGTGGCTTATGCAGGTTTTATTTTTCTTGTATAATAAAAAAGATCAAAGGGGGGTTATTCAGAGTGGTATGCTGGTACCACCAAACACTTGGGGACCCAGATTCCTGTCTTTTTGCTCAGTCCTATTCTGTCTCCTTGTGATTGTCTTGTCACAAATTGCTTTGGCTTCAAGCATTATTTCACTCCAGGAAAGATGAAGTAAAAAGGAAAAGGGAATAGACACGGACGTGGCCCATGTAGAGACAGGCACCAAGCACCAGGCTTCCATTCTATTAAGGCTAAAACTGTGGCAGCAAATGCACTAAGTGGTTATATAACATGCATTTGCAAAACGAGGAAACTAGTAACCACAAATAAGTGCACTTGGGAGGCTATTACTAAGCTCTTTGCCAGCTCTATAAAATGTTAAGAAAAGTCTGAAAATGATTAGGAGGTGGTTGAAAGCCAAGTGTGAAAACCAGAGAGCTTCTTTGGCAAAAAAAAAAGGGGGGGGCTCATTTCTGTAGTGGGAGAGCAAGAAAACTGAGGCCCAGGTTTAGGATTTTAATCACCGGAATAGTCCAGTTTCAAAGGTTAAACTCCATAGACCTGCTATGTCCAGGTCAGGGCTGCAGTCCTAGCACATGTGATAAGAGTTGTCTGGGCTGATGTGCCTGCAAATTTTAAATCCCTACCCAAAGTAACCTCAGATGCAGAGATGCCCACCTCTCAGGCCTGATCTTGTCCTGCTGCCACCTACTGGCTAGACAGCCTGCAGCAAGACCCAAGCCACACACACATTGAGTATGCAATTTAACAAAGAGCAGATCAAATAATCTGGGCCACTAAGACACCTCCACTCTGTTCACACAAGAGATCACTGGAGAATCTTAAAAGCTCATTTGGTAGTAGATGAAGTAAATAGACTATTTTTGGCACAGCCAGACCCAAGGAATTATGGGGCACTTTGGAAAAGCAGGGGATTGTGAAACAGAGTAACAGGGTTTAGTACTAAATTTTGTTAGGCTGGATGTGATGAGCTCCAGAGAAAAGAAAAGGAGTTATTTCTCCTGACCTGGGCTACTACAACCCTTTGAGCTTTGCTTCAACAAGGAGTGTCCCTCTGTCAGCCTGTGTTATGGTTGAAATCTAAAGTCTTTCCCAAAGGTCATGTGTTACATGTCTGGTCCCCGGGTGTGGTGCTGTTTGTGGAGGCTGGGGAACTGTGGGAGGTGGGATCTAGCTTTGCAGAGACAGGCCACTGAGGGGTGGGCACTTTAGGTTTTTACCTGGACATCTCCCCCACCTTGGTTCCAGTATGTGCTCTCTGCTCCTGATCTGCTATGATGTGAGGTTCTTTGCCATGGGCACTGCCATTATGGACTGACATCCTGTAAACTGTGAGCCCGTGACAAGTTTTTCTACCCCCAAGTTGTTCAAAAGTGAGGTATTTTGCAACAGCGACACATGAGCTGACATTCCCTCTTTCAAAGCATAGTTAAAATGCTATTTTCTCCATGCAGTCTCTCCATACCTTTTTAAAAGAATTAACCTTTGTAACATTTGAGAGAACTAGATCATCTGCAGATATCCCTGGGGTTCAAAGAAAGTATAATTAAGAGCAGCCTAAATGAAACAGAGCCTAATGTGTTAAGTCTGACTCTACAGTACTGCTAATCACCCTGTGGGGAAAATCCCAGTGGTTCTCAGTGGCCTCAGGATGCAATGTAAGAGCTACAGAGGTTGAATTCTAAGATAGCATATACTGTTCTGATTTACATATTCAGCTTTCTCATTATTCCCTAATGTTTCATTTGGAGCCAATTTCCACAGATCTGTCCTTCACATGGAGACATTTTCATTGTCCCAATGTCATTGCAAGTGCCAATGAATACCTAGTGAATGAACATACGACTAAAATTCAGTGTATCTCCTATTTATACTATCTATAGTATAAATAGTGGCTGTTAGGCACTTTATGAATACAAATTTTGAATTGACTCAATAGATTATTAAAGCAGCCAGCTGATCTATGCAGGGAAAAAAAGAAAAAAAATCATTCAACTACACTTTCCTTGCTTGTGTAAGTTTTATGCAGCCATACCATCCTGGCAGCTGATCCCGTCAGATCTCGAAGGCTAAGCAGGGTCGGGCCTGATTAGTACTTCGACGGGAGACCACCTAGGAACACCAGGTACTGCAGCCTTGGGAGAAGGATCCAGCAGCCCACTCTCCAAAACAATCAGCTACTGAAATCCCTATGAATAGCAGAGAAGCACTGACATACCGATGGGCACATCACAAAGGTGGGTAGTGTCTTGTCTGTTGTACACAGGGTTACTTTGAGTCGGACCTGCCTCAACAACACCAAACAACATTTGTATCACACTTGAAATGTCAAAAAACCATAAAAACTCACAAATTCCTACCTCTAGCTGAAATTAAGTGTGCTCATACACACACACACACACACACACACACACACACACACATAAACTTGAGACACATGAACTAAATCACATCAACCTCAACTGTTCTTTTAACAGTATCTTCAATATAAAGAGTACCACAATTTTACCTTTATGTTAACTGTGAGATGCGGAGCATGACAAATTTGTCCTGATTTCCTTGCCTGTAAGACTGAGTAATGTTTCTTGTTAGCTACAATACAGGAAAAGTAAAAATAAAACACAAGACAGAATATAAAGGGGGTAGACACTACACAGCCCTTTTATCTGTGTCACTTGTATTTCAATCTAACAAATATGGATTCATTTGATTATTTTAACAGTTTTCCAGCTCTGTATTCTTAATATTCTTAAAATTCCTAAAAGCTGAAATTAATGTTAAAAATATTACAACCTAGAAGCCTATCTAATCAATTCCCCAAATGTTCTCTGCAACTTGGATTTGTTTTGCTGTAAGAAAAGCACTAAACTTAAAGATTAATACACCTGTGGAAAATACGCAAGAACAGGTATTTCTTACCAAACTATGAGGAAGTTAGATTATCTGACCTCTTCATTCCTAGAGATAACATTGGGTCTAGCAGATAGAAGGTGCTCAAAAACAGATTTGCTGAATCAATAAATTGGCCTAATACTTAACTTGAAAATGGCAATGCACTTTTGTTCCACATATAACAATCCTAGTAAAATGTGATTCTGTCCTCACCATGCCAAAATAGTAAAATACATGTTAGAAAAGAAATCATTATATTTTCATAAGCATATTTTAATTGTTTACATTTTAATAATTCAAGTAGGTCAGCTAATTAACATAAATACAGAATATATGCACAAAATTTACAGCCATGTACATAAATGCAAGAACAGCAAAACTCACATGAATGGACAAAAGTTATCAACTCTTTGAAAGCTGACTATTTAGCTATGACTGAGAGCTCATACTGTAATTGTTCACATACACTCAGGTACGATCAAAAAGCTTATTAACATAAAAACTGAGAACTACAATTTTCAGTTTCTAAAAGGGGTAGCATAAAAATCAATGTAAAGATGAATGGAAACTCTAACAGCATGATGGAGAAGAGATGTGAATGAACAGAAAGCACATTTTATATATTAAAATTCCTTCCAATTTAAATCATTCAGAAATAGCAACTCTTAGGAATGTTAAAGTCATCATCAGTAGTGGAGGGGCAAATGGCTGACTGTATTTATCAGCCCCAGGGGCTCCCTATAATACAAACAATTTGAGCAGAAGAACATGTAAACAACAAAAGACAGGCATGAAGAGAATTCTGGACAAGAAAGGAATAGACTGATGATTTCTAGCACTCGAATCCTTCAAATTCAAATCAACATTCTTGTCATTTAAAATGAACCTAAAATGCGGAAATGTTTATGCTCTAGTAAAAGAGTGAACACCCAAACTCTACTGGTCCTAATATAATACTATTCCACAGTGGACATTAAACTGTAGGAGAGAAAAGGCTGGATTATATAACCTAACCATCAGATCTCAGAAACTAGGTAGGGTCACACCTGGTTAGTACTTGGATGGGAGACTGCCTGGGAATACTGGGTGCTATAGGCTTGGGAGAAGGACCTGGCAACCCACTCCCCAAAACAATCAGCCACTCAAAACCTTGTGGCTGGGGTTTAGCTCAGTTGGTACAGTGCTGCTCCACACTGAGGACCCAGGTTCAATCCCCAGCACCACAAAAATGGGAAAAGGGTGTGCAAATCCACTCCCAAAGCAATCCTGTAACAATCAGCCACTGAAAACCCTATGAGGATTGCTCTGAGTTGGACCCGACTTGACAGCACCTAACAACAACAACAAATGATATTCTATCGTGGCTTTAAACTTACAAACCAATTTTGAACCCATCTAGTAAGGTTGATTTTACAAAGTTACGTGACAAAGGTTTAATAGTTTTTCCCCCTGGAATTAAATAATCGTACTGTATGGTATCCCACAACACAGAGTTGGCAATTCTCAGATTTGGACTTTCAAAATAGGAAACCATTTCTGAGTCACAGGCAGCAAAGTTCTCTCTGCTGCTCTGAGTGTATGATGTCAGTAACTGCTTCAACCTGAGTAAGTCCAATTCAATTTTCTGAGAAGATTCTGTCATAAAAATACATGTCAATATGAAGTGACTACTAGCTCTCTACCAGAAATTGTTTAAAAAGTTATGAGACAAAAAGATGAAAACAGCTCAAAAAAAGGTCCAATGATCTGAGTATGCATTTTTACGTTTTAAACACTAGAATCAATTTTTAAAAGTCTTAAAATATGTAACCTTTATATGTGGTTTTCTTTTTTGAATTATCTGTCATAAACTAAAATACGGCAGATTGTGCTCAGGGGAAAAAACAAACAGACTTCACTGCTCCTTTCCAGTTGCTACACACATAAAGTCAAAGACTCTACAATATATTTTCATTCCAGTATATATACATAATAATTGCTTTACAATGCCAAATATAATGCACTGAGGGTCAATGACAAAAACAGAAGTAGAATACATGTTCATCATTGAAGGACACTTGTCATGAATGTGCTACAACAAAATAGTGTAACGTTCCTTAGCTGCTGGTTTTCGTATCATTCTTCATCATTTGTGGGGCACTGAGATCAGTAAGTCTATGGAGAGTGCCCAAGTGTCCTACATTCAACACAGCTAACATTTATGGATCTCCACAAAGCAAATGGCACTGTATTAGGCCATATAAATGGCACCTGAAAAGGCAAACACTATAGATTGAGACCTTCTCTACAGACTGAAGAACCCCTTTGGAGGGGGATTGCTTTTTGGTATGTTCTTCATAATAAATATCAAAACTGAAATTTACCATAAAAGATATTAGTAATTCCAAAGGTAATAAAACTGAATTTGCCTTTGGTCTCCAAACAGATTGGAATACCTTTAATTCCAACTGAGCACCTCAAAAACATTCAGTTCTTGTTGATCACAGGGAAGTTAAGGGGAAGATTTAAGAGGGCACTATGCTTCATTGGTGACAGCAAGAAGCAGCTTATAATGGCATGTTGCTTTTCTGTAACGTGGCACCACAGGGTACACAGATACTTAAATCAGGGAAAGATCTCCAAAACAATATATTGAAAGCCCAGAAAAATGTTATTAATACTGTTTCTGCCTAATACATGACAAATGTTTAAAAAAAACAAAAACAAAAATTCTTAACATGCATTCTCTCCTAACTCTCTCACCCCAAACAAAGGCCACAAAGTACATTCACAAAGAGTCATTCTTAAGATAAAGCCATTGCACAAAATGTTAAAGTTAAGGTATGCTGAAATGAGTGCCACACTGGAATTTAACTGCAGAAGCTTCATACACCAGTACAGCAACGTCCATAGCAAAGTCTCTTAATAGTATTATAGCAAGTATCTTCCGTAAGGCTCATATACGTAATACATTTAAAATATTAAAAGGTGCAGTTGATTCAATAGCAAAAAATTTAAAACTAAGTCCTGTTAGTGCATTTAACCCAAACTAACTTGACTCTTTTTCTAATAGATCATCTAGGAAACCAAGCCAGAATATACTTCTTACCAAATGCAGCCTATTCATTTACAAATTCTAAGTCTATTAAGATCACTACCTGCTGTATCAATAGCAGAGGGCCCCTTTCCTATACATTTATAATGTCCCAGATACTAATATTGTCTTAAAAAAATAAGTGTAAAGGCAAAACTGAAAATTACCATTTTCTCTACAAATTAAGTGTAATTTGTACGGTCCTGGAAATAACTCACAGGCTCAAATTCTTAACGTGAAGTAATACGGAAAGATTAAGAAGCAGTAAATGATACCTAGGTATGATAAACAGGTTATAACTCAAGTTTAAAACCAGTACTTACTGCAAAGACAATTGCATTCATTCATGTACCATAAAATTAAAGATATGAAGACATGTTCAAGTCACTGAAATGGCCAAGAATCAGTATTTAACTAGTTTATTTTATAGTCCTGAACTATTACCATGTATATTTAATATGTTAACAATTTAAAGTCTATATTACACTAAACATCAAGCACCTCTTAGCTGTGGCAACCAAAACAATGCCAAAAATACACAAGATATTTAGACACTATTTTCCTTGGTTGTCAAAAGCCATGCCTACTGATGCCAAATAATTAAAATTTCAAGTATTTGAATATTTAAATTTAGGGAAATGGGAAAATAACACTGAGGATCTTATTTCTGATATTTTACAGTATTAATGAAGTAAAAGCCAGATGTCAGAAATTTATGATGTAATTATGATCTTTGGATAGTCATGGTATAGCATATCATCAGGGATGGCTTTATAGAAGGCTGAGAAATGCTCGTGGAATAAACAACATGTTCTGAATGCCATAAAATCAACCACACACAGCCACATCTGGTGAACACGGCAGAGAAAATGGCAATTTTGAGAAAGGAGTGCTCTAAAGGCATTTCCTTACAGGTGGCCGAGGGTTTCTTCACATTACCGAAAGACCAAGTAATGTGGTGTGGTTACCTTGACTCCTAAATCCAAACCTCTACTTAGGCATAGTTCCATGTTCCCAGACGACTTTTCTTCTTCCACCATGCTGGCTTCCATATTCCATGGTCCACTGTAATCTTTTGGTCTTCCCTCTTTATAGTAGAGCAGCCTACATTGCTATCCATTGAGTAGGTAGACCACCAACTCATAGGTGGCCATCATAATGGCTGTGTTCGGAATCTGTCTCACCAGATGAGTTGTTAGACCACGGTAAAGAGACCCATAACCTTCTTCTTGAACAATCAAAGACAGTGTCTGAAAGAAAGATCTATATTTCGTTCCCTCTTCACGTAGTCTTGTTCTTACAACTTCTGTTGAGGAAGAAACAAAGTCATTTCATTTAAACATTACTGATATCTTTATCCCCTTCCTATTATTCTGAGCACATCCCATTCATCAGGCTGTAACTGTAAGCTCAGGATATTAATTTTTAATGTGCAGCTTACTGAAACCCGTCATATTATAGCAACACTATACTTTTAATATAGCCCAAATCATGTATACTAAAATATCAGTTGTATGCAAGACAAAAAGATGCAAGGTGATACAGAGAAATGTGCCAAGAAACAAGAAAGCGAGCGGATGTAGTATCAAAGATGAACACAGAAGGGTGCAGTGAAAAACAGAAAAGATTTTTTAAACAATTAGTATAAAATGAAAGCAGAATTATTAATCTATTCAGAACAGGCCACATACAGGAATGTAAATTTTCATCTGAAGAAAATAGGTGAAAATGTTTAAAACAGTAACTGGAAATCAGGTAAGCAACAACTGTAACATTTCAATAGCTGAATGGACCTAAAAGATAGGTCAGTTCAATTTTTCTTCATTTTAAATGGTGAGACATTAAAGCTATTGAAAAGTTCTAGCCAATGTGGGATAGAGGTTGGGACAAGAATTCAGAACTTCCTCTTTAAGAGTCAAACTGCTCTCTCTCCACCCATTAGTTCACAATGTTTTTTTTTTCCTTCCCAACAAAATACTTCTGGTAGGCCTGGGGGAGAGCCTATGGCACATATAAGTATTTATTTGAAATTGTCTGTTCACTTTCTATGTTTAACTCTAAAACTTTATCAACTGTACCTCTTCTCCTAATGACCTCATGTCACTTGTCCTTATGTTAAAAAGAAAAACTTTAAACGCACTAAAAAAAAAAATTGAATGCTACACTTAAATAAGACAAATAAAAAAAGCTTGTAAAACCCCCTCCGTATGTGAAAAATTCTTAAATGATTTCTTTAGCTATTAGTGAAAGAGGCTACTATAAAAGTTAGAACTAAACTATATATGTATCCAACAACATGCTTGCAGCTGTAGCCCTGTGGCATCCGATCCCATCAGATCTCAGAAGCTAAGCAGGGTCGGGCCTGGTTAATACCTGGATGGGAGACCACCTGGGAACACCAGAAGCTGTAGGCTTGGAAGAAGGACCTGGCCACCCCCTCCCAAAAATCAATCTGCCATTGAAAACCCTGTGTACATCAGAGAAGCACTGACAATAGTGGTTCCCCTGTTGTACAGAGGGTCGCTATGAGTTGGATAACGACTCGACGGCACCTAACAACAACAACAACAACAATCCAACAACATAAAACAATGTAAAGTAGCTTGGTCTTTGCAATTACAGATTTCAATTTGTACTTAAGTTTTACGTCTTCTCAGTTTCCCACTTGAAAATGAGGCCATTCTGGGTATGTCCTTGCTCACCCAGACCTCTCAACTATTCTTACCATGTGGATACGCTATAGTCGTGGCACATGTTTTTGAGGTGGCGGCAGCCAGCATCATTCTCACAAAATCTGATGCTTCTTTCACAGCCTCTTCATCACTTTCCATCATAGAAGCAGTCTTACATTCCAGTAGTTTTTGCTTTATACTTTCATAAATGACAAAATGGATAACCGTCTCTGAAATGCCAGCATAGGAAGCAGACATGCCCCTATAAAATCCTCTGAGTCCATCTGTCTGATACACTTTACGAACACACTCAAAAGCACCCATTCGCTTTTCCCCACGGTTCCTGAAAGGCAAAGAGGGAAAATGTTACTGACGTTAAATATCACAGGGTTTTAAATAAAGTAAATGAATATAGTAAAAAAAAATGCCACTCTAATAAAAATATGTTCTTTAACTCATGAAGTGAAATCAGAAGCTTAAAACCACATTCACCTTTTAGAGTTCCTATCTTTTGTCTCAAATTTGTCATATTAGATGGGTATTATATAAACAGATTATTTTACTGAATGCAAACCATGCTACACTGATTCTTCAGTTTCATGCACTCCTCACTAGGGGTTCAGGTAGAAGTGATAACCAATGAACTCCTTTTAGGAACTCTATACTCTGCAGTTCAAGATAAAAGCAAAACAAGTACTTTAGTAATTTCAGTTCTAATTGAGATGAATTTCCTTTGCATTTTATCACAAAAATGACTCTAATAATGGCAGTACATCATAAAGCTAGGTGTAGTACTAACTGAATTTTTGTGTACCTGACAGTTTCTTCCAACTCTACCCAGGTCCTCCCCTAAGTGGACTGGGCAAATGTAAGTCAAATTCTCTATGATTGTTTAAAGGCAATGTCCATATTGGTATCGTGGTGAAGAGTGAACAAAACTTACACAGTCATCAAGGATTTATCCAATATTGCTCCCAACACAATTTCCTTAGTGCTACATAACGGTGCAGGAGCCACTCTTACCGAGTTAAAAATCTACTTTTACACACATATAATTTTGAGTTTGTAAAAACATGTATCATCTTGTTATGATTTTCTTAATAGCCTTGCCTAGAAGAAATGGGTTTAACTGCTACATACTGGGAAAGAAATAGAAAATTTACCTATTTACAAATTATACCTAGCCTAGGTTCTACCATAACCAAATAGAACAATGAAAGTAACTGTTTGATAACCTAAAGATTCTTTCACATTTTATGACCTAATGATTGCCTTTAGATATTGAACACTTACTTAGCGGAATGATTCATGTAACCAACTGTAACTAGTTTCTGCCACTACAGATCCTTTCTCACAAGTAAGTTAAAAGACACACAAGTCAGGTAGAGAAACATGCAGACACACCAGCACTATTCTTGATCTCAGTGGAAGAAATTAGAATTGAGTCAATTTTTCACTACCAGACACCACTTCCTAGTCCTAATCCCCAAAAACCTAACACATTAAGCTACCTGTATGTAGATGTGGAAAAACAATAATAAAGAGTTTTAAGGGGCTGAGATTTAGTTCAGTAGAGTGCTTGCTCTGTACTCTCTGAGGCCATGGGTTTGATCCCCACCACCACAAAAATAGGAGAAGGATCTGGCAGCCCACTCTCGAAACAATCCTGAAACAATCAGCCATTGAAAACCCCATGCATAGCAAAAAAAGCACTGAAATAGTGCCGGGCATGGCAGAGTGTTAGGGAGTGTTTTGTTCTGTCATTATGAATAGGACCCAACTCAACAGTACCTAAAAACAACAAAGAGTTTTAAGCCACCATACGGCAATCCTTTTACATACTGAAACATAATTCTGGTTTCACAATACAACAACATGGATTGGCATGTAACACTTTTTAAACCTTAGGATAAATCTTATCTACCATTACTTTTCAGATCTTTGGCTTTAAGAATAAATTTTGAGTTTTGCTACAACATTTACTAAAAGGACTAGTCCAGAGGAAACAATTAAGACATTTCTTTTCAAGTTTCTCCTTTCAAGTCATTTCAAACAGCATATAGTTCAACACAACAAAATGTGGAACAGATACTTAAGCAGGCATAATTAATGGTTAATTTTCTGTCAGATCAGTTTTACTTAGCCCACAGGATACGACGATACTTCCCAAACCTCAAAATACAAAACCAGCGGAAATATGTTGTACACAGAATCTACATCAGATTGAAAGCCTAAAACAGTTCAAAACTATTAACCTTACTGTAACACACCAGATAGGATGATCTTGCTATTTAAAAGTATTACATTTCCTTATTCCCTAAGGCCCAAAGGAGCTGAAATGGCAAGAGTCATAAACTGCACTGCTTCTTCTGGCCTTTTCTCATTTGCCAGAACATGCCCAAGGCCCTATGCTTCAAGTTCTCTGAGGTTTACACTGTTTTCTCTGATTAAAATGGACTCAAAACAAAAACAAACACAATAACCCCAAATCAAACAAAAATCCCCCCCAAAACAAAAGCATCCACTCCTTGATCATTCCATTTAAAGTTGGTCCCTTGTGACTGCTGGCGCATCTCTAGCATGCAACAGTATCTGCTCAATCCAGTTTTGTTAAATGGATGAATCTTCCTATTATAAAGCTGACATCATTGGTAACATGAAGTCTACACATACATGAGTGTAATGTACCAGCTCAGAGCTCTCTATAAACAACATCACTGGATTTGAGCAATAATCCTCAAAGATTCAGTCTAGACTAGCTGATCATATGGCTTACTTAGCAGCTGGGAGGCCAACTATAAGTACTCATGCAGGCAGAGTATCACTTCTTTGGTTAATTACACCTTTTAAAAACAAGGGGAAAAACCCATATATATATAATAAAACTTTCTCATATGGAAAGTCTCATATCATATTACTTTTGCTTCTGATAGCAGACTCAAGTTTCAAAATCAAACAAAAAATTCAGCAGCAAAAGAAGGCGACAACCTGGTGAGACACCTGGCACTGAAGTCTTACTGATATGATTTTTATAGAAAAGTTTAGTTATATCTACATTAGGTAATTTTAAAGAATTAACATACCTTGCATCAAGCTGTAACCGCGTCTTTATAAGCCAAATGGGGTTGGTTGCAGTGATTGCAGTAAAACCTAAACAAACATGTTTAAAATGAACTCTAGTAAAAATGAAGAATACATTATTTACATTAAGATTCTAAATTATATGAATCTACACTAAAGAAAATGTCTGTAAATAAACTATTAATTGATGTATGCTCTCTACTTTTTATTTTACAAATCCATATAACTGTGAACACTGGTCCACACTTCCAATCTACATTAAATTCTCAAACTCTGATCTTAACTAAAAGATTATTTTAGGGGCAAAACCTGATTGTAAATAAAGTACTCTCCTAACCTGTTCGGAACATCCTGTAGGGCACTTCTCTACCCCTTAAACTGATTTTAGAAATCTACTGCTACAGACTTGGGAATTATGTGTATTCTAGGGCTAAAAAGCATGCACTCTACAACAGCTACTTGGGGGTATGAATCACACTACATTCAAAATGAATTTGACATAAATGGTAGTGTTTACTAATATTTTGATGTGTATAATATAAAAGATTTGTTTGGCCCCATGAATACTCTCTATAAACATACTAATATGGTTAAGATAAAGGTATCACAAAGGTAAAGTTTCTGTTAGGGTTAATAGGACAGATCTACTTTTCATCCACTTAAACACATAGGAAAACTCCAAAGTTCAGAAAGTTACAAACAGGAACTTCCCTCTCACTTTTATAGGTAATAAAGAAAGTAAGTCAGGGCAGAAGAATTTATTTTAACAATGAAGTACTATGTAGTAACTATTAACTGCAGTGGGGTGGACCCCTAAAATGGCTCAATTCCAGGTAGTAAATTAAGACCTCTGGAGCAGAGTGTTTCTGGAATCATGCATATCTTTTACTTTCCACCTAGTCTTGGAAAAATAGCAGCACACGTAATGAAATCTTGATGATGGGAAATTATAAAGACTGCTTCATCTATACAAAACAGGGTTTTCATATTTTGCTTTTACATTTAAGATCAGTTACACAAATTCCAAAGAATTACATCAATCTCATTTATTCAACTGGTCTTTAAATTCAATGAAAACTTACATGGAGAAATGTCTGAGGAGCTTAATGTTTAATATTTTCTGTCAAACACTAGCAGGTGAAACACATTACTTTTAGAGAGGTGTACTACCAACAGAAAAATAAGTAAAGTACTTATGGGAACAAAGATTTTCTGATATACTTAAGAATAATATTTTTAAAAATATAATGTGGAACCAACCATAAACCTTTCTTGGCTTTCAAAGTTATAAGGATCCTTTACAAATGCAAAATAATTTTACTAAATTATTTACAAAGCTGAATTTGGTCTCACCAGGTTCTTTTCCCTGCTATGATATTAGATAATTAGCTAACTCAAATTTTATTCCTTTAACATACTGTTTTAATACTGCAGAGATAGCCAGATGCTACACAAAGGGATTTTCCAATTAAAACTACTTAAGATAAATGGAATAAAAATTTGGTTTAATAATTTTTAAATAATTTTGTAAAGATTATATAGTCTCCATTTCTTTTAAGTGCTTTTAATACTATCTACATAAATATAACACTAGAATGGGACCAGTAAGTTTGGAAGCATCAGCCAATATTAAAGTAATAAATTTAAAATGCTGAACTGATTGTCAAGAAACATCTTTTTTCAGTAAAAGGTTCTTTTTTTAAATATATGCTTGGTGAAAGGAAAGAAAGAAAAAACATCAAACTATCAGACTAGTTTAAATATTTCTCTTCCATGGTCTACCTTAATTGAGAATAAGGTAATACTGCATTTTTTTTTCTTCTCTTGACCCTCATTTTTTCTAAATGAAAAAGTTAAACTAAAGATACTCAAATTATACCTTTTTTTTCTTTTTACAGTACTGGGGGGTTGAACCTAGGGGCTCATGTATGAGAGGCAAATGCTCTACCAATGAGCTGCACCCTCAGCCCCCATTTTTAACTTTTTATTTTGAGACAGTGTTTTTCTAAGTTGCACAGGCCGCCTCTGTCCTTGAACACGTGATCCTCCTGTCTCACCCTCCTGAGTCCCTGGGATTACAGGTGTGTGCCACAAGGCCCAGCTGAAATTATATCTTAAGCATTCAGGTATTAGTAGTGGTCAAACCCCCAATTTAATGATTCTTTTTTGGTGCCAGGAATCAAATTCAGAGCTTCACACTTCCTATGCAAGTGCTATACTACTGAGCCATATCTCTACCCTGACTCTTATTTTTAAATAACAAACATTCTTATTTCTTAAATATTTATATTAGCTAAATGTCTCTACAAGATTAATGATTCATAAGCAAAAGCTGATAAGCAGCATAAATCAAAAAATTCTACATTACTCACAATGATTTTTATTAATTAGCTGTAGAAATTTTAAATTAATAAAAATGACTTGCTTTTTATTAAACTTTAAAAGCTTAAAACTGGGACTCTTATGGCAAACTTTAAAAAAGCCTATATAACAAAAAGTTTTCATTCACTTTATTATACTTTATTTGAAAAGAAGATGAGTGCCAAAGTTGTGATTTTTTTAAAAAATAAAAGTTCTATTCTAAAAAATATAAACTTAGTACTCAAGTTTCTGCTCATAATACTCTCCCAAGTCACAAAATGCCTCAATTTTAGGCTCTGAAAAACCACACATGTAAATATTTAAGAATATTACTAGGTATGAAAAATTTTAAAGATTCAAAAATGATAATTTTAAATTATTTTCTGTGCATATTAACAGACAATGTCAGAACACAAACAACAGGTATTTCTCACTTAACTAAATTTCCAGGCACACTATATGACAGGTCACACTAAAATTTAGGTAAGTGAAAGAATGTGATTCTTCATAATTGCTATTACCAGTAAGCTGTGCTTACTATAATTGTTCTGGCTTACCTCTTCCAATAATTACAATTAGTTCTTAATATAGATTTTAGTCTAGCTGTCAGGAAACTATTAGGATAGATAAAAATTCTAGGCATAATCCATAGATTTTTAGGTATTGGTCCTTTACCAACTAACAGTCTATTCAGTCTGAGTTTTATATTACTTTCTCTTAACCAAAAATACTTTAATAAACTAAACAGACATGATTAAGCTAATTAAATCTAGAAAATATAATTTATTAAAGAAATGAAATAAATGGAAAAAATAAATAAAAATTTACTTAGAATTATATATAGTAAGACAATGTGAGGTTAGCCAAAGCTAAACACATCTTTCTCCTACTTCCAAGACAAGCATACACAAAGATATTGGGAATGGTGCTCCAAAAGTTTAGGTATTGTCTATTACTTTTTATTTTGCATTTTAACTTTGACAAAATGCTAATTTACATTAATATATGGAACACCTAATAAAATATTAAAATGAACTAAAAGTATATGAGGGATCCATTTGTACATTAAGAATTAGTATTGCTCCAGAGTCAGTTAAAGCAAAGTGTCAATAGGGCCATCCTGTTAGTAGTGTTGTTAGCGTTTTATTAGGAAGCCTTAAATTTTTTAAATGCAACTTTAAAAGTTCTGCTTTATCTATGACTCCATTTGATAGTAGAAACCAATTAAAAAACAGATAAGCAGACAAATTCCACTTATAATAAACCTGCTGAAAATGTTTCATCAAATGAGTGATACCTGTAGTATTGTATTTTCAGTACTTTTATTTCAGTTAACTTCTGTAAGAACAAAACCCATGTAACCTCCTAAAAGAAACATATTAAAACTATTTTAAAAAGCAATTTAAATTACAATAGCTAAGACCTCATATATTGTATCCTGCATTTATTTGGAAAGTAGTGATATTAAGACCAATATTTTTGCAAGAGTAGAATGCAAAGTATCAATGAACAAGAGAATAGAAAGCACTGTATTAGATTTTTAAATGTTATGCTAAGCAAAGAACTACTAATTTATCTAAAAGTTGTAGGACTGCTTGATACCATTTACAACTATACATATATACTGTTATTGAATTCTTTGGAGGTCAAGGCTGTTATGGCCAAGCTGAAGACCCCAGGCTTACAAGATGACTGGAAAGTACCCCATTCTTCCTTCTAGAAGGATTAATGTACAGGGATCAGAATTAAATTCTTATAAAATACTCCATAATGCACACACAAATTCAGGAAATAAAAATTCATTTCCCGCCTTCTATCCGTTCCATAGCTATTATAAAATCCCAGGGTGTGTTTCTTATACTAGAGGCTGCAAGAGATGCTCAGATCAGTACTCACGAGGTTTAAGTTAGTCCATATTTCTACAGGAAGTGACCTGCGGATGGGGAGCATGAGATGACACGATCTCACTCTTTTCTCGGGAGAAATGTACAGTAAATGCCTAAAATAGACACAGGCTTTTCTGTATCATAACAACAAGCAGTGACCTCATCAGAAACATGTGTACAAATTGAATCCCACTGGAAGGATTTGAGAAATATTTACTGTGAGATCTAACTTTTTTGAAAAGTTTAAGTTAAAAAAAAAAAAAGACAGGAATATCAGAATGGGTCATACTAAATGCACTGAGTACTGAAAATCCTGCCATCTGCAGCAGTTTCAGAGTTCAAATACTTACCTAAAAGAAGACCAACTTTGTCTTAAAGAAAAAATGCTAACCTTGTCAAAGTGAAATCTAAGAAAAGATTTAGAGGGGATGATCATATCCCATTTTCCTACCGTTATTATCTACTATGATCAAAGAGCTCAAAATAAAATTTTCTTTCTTTAATAATCAGCCTACTTAGTAATGCCTTAAAAAAATAAAAACCAATAGAATATTCAACTCTGGAACTATTTGTAGTTTTAAAAATAAAATATATGTTGCTACAATAGTACCTTTCACATTTTGCACTCTAGCCAGTAATATTGCACATCCACTTACAGAATATTTTGATTATTTTGTATTTAATTTCTTGTGTTCTACAAAACAGAAAACAGGAAGAATATTTACAAATAAACACAGTTGTTTAACCATCCAACTGACTGAAAAAACTGGACCAAAAAATGCTGTCAAATATTTTATGTCCAAGACAAAATTTATATTTAATGAATAAAAAGTTAACCTTTAATAATAAACTGTACATCAAATAGAAAAATATATCTTAAAAAATAATAGTGTATGCTGTAAGCAAATAAAACCCACTAGGTATATTAGAAAAAACACAGAATGATTACATTATTGATATATTAAGATTTAAGCATTATGAATGTATAATAAAAATCATAATTCATTTCCTTTACATTTATAATGTTGTATATTAAAAAGTATGTATGTGCCAGATAAAACTTATAAAACTTGGGAATTTACTATAAAGAAAAAAAAAATCAGTATAATTTTTGTATCCATATCTGCAACTAGATATATACACTGGCATATTCAAGTATTTAAACAAAACACACAGACACAAAAGAGATACCCTCAATAGCGAGGGTCAACTTAATCTGATAAATGTCATACATAGGGGAAAAAGGACAGGTAAAACATAAAAAGAGTCATAATACTTCTTATTGTTGCTGTTAGGTTGGGGTCTAGTTGGGTCTGACTCATATAATACTTTAATTATCCTCATAACTGGAAAAACACTTTAATGCATGAATATGTATAGCTATATTTTGAAGGCATACAAATTCTTATAGTATTTACTTGTAACACCACAACAAGTGAAAAGATGATCCACTTTAACTGTCTTTTTATAAAGTTTTAGTATCTAAATTAAACATTTGAGTTGACATGGATAAATGTAAAATGAAACTGAATTCAGAGTTTACTTTGAATAAAAATTATGTACGTGGTACACGTGTATTCTAGTTGGTGTGGCAAAATCTCCTAGGTAGTATCACTAACCAACTATTTTAATGCATTTTTGGGACTAAAGAGACAAGGTTAGCATTTTTTTTCCTGAAAAACATGATTTTTCACATGACTATCTCTAAGCCTTTCATGCCCCCAAACCATTTATATTTAGCCATCTTAAAAAAAAAAAAAAAAAGATCCTGAAGAAAACCCAGAGCAATCTGGGATAGATTATTTTAAGAATGAGGGGTGCAAAAAGCTACCTTATTGAGTCTGCACTGGACCATTCAATTTCACCAACTACATAGTTGGGTATATGAAAAAAAGCTGCAAAGCTAAATGTTAATGCTCATAAATAATGCATGGAAGCTCTGAAAGCATAATTCTCAGAACAATGTAAGTGCAAACAAATTGAGGAAAGTCTCAAATTACACAAGAAGTGTACAGTATAGTAATCTCTGAATAAGCATAAAACTTTCAATTTACCCAAATTCAAGGAATTCAAGTTGGGAAACAGTACCAATGCATAGATAAAAACAAATTGAGTTAATATTTGTAAACATTTGAGAAAAAAGTACAAAAAAATTATAATGAATTCTTTTGCAATGTAATAAATTCTGATTAGACATTCTAATGAAGATGTTCCAGTAAGTATTAAGATATTGTGAACCTCTAAGTCTGTAATATTGAATATATAATAAATATTCTCAACTTAAAATATATTCTTCACCTAATACAATGGTTATTATGTCTGTTATTGCCATACCTTTCACCTTACACCCACTCAAATTTCTAGGAGGAAAATCATCCATGATCAACATCTATAAAAAGTAAATTTAAAATTCTAGTTGTAACTTGATAAACTCTATCACACTAAATGAGAGAACTAATTCTCAAAACCCAAATCTATCAAGATCAAACCACTTACTCTATAGATAAAGTAAGAGAGGCTCACATAAATTACCTAACTTGCCCAAGATCTCCTTATTGGTAAATCACAGTATTTACTATCTTGACTTTCAACCATGTCCCTTCCAGCCTCAAAACTTCAATGAGTCAAGTCAGTAAAGAATTACTAAATATAAAAAGCCTTGAATACAATTTGTAAGGTATATGTTAGCTTTATTATATGTAAAGGCTATCAACTTTTCAGAAATCAGTCTTTCAAACTTACACTTAGTTGGTTAAATATGTGGTTCAAATTGATCCAATTTATTTCTAAACAGAAAATAGTTAACAGTTTAAGGCACTCATTATTAAGTACATAATTGACAACTGATCAATAGCTGATGAAAGCAGCCATATTTTTCTTTACAAAGTCATAGATTAATTTAGAAATGTGAGATATGGTTAAATATGCAAAAAATCTCAGAAAACTGGAGAGAATTTTCTATTGAGAACCAAAGTTCATGGCTTTGTCTAACATGCTTGGCAGCAAATGATTCCTGAGCCAGTCTGGTCTAAACAATCTCCCATAGTTTATTTTTAAGGTAATAAAGAGACCTTGGGCTAGTTGTTTTAATTCAAACTCATACATACTCAACAATGATGACAGAAGAGTTCCTGGAAACATTGCTGTAACAAGCATGTACACATAGCCAGTGTCTAAATTTCAGGTGCTATCCAGTCTGATTTATATGGAATGATAAACGTATTTTTAAAAACACACACATTACAGTAACTGATTTATCAATATATAACAAATATTTCAGCATTTGAGCACAGGACAAAATGAATACTTTACCAAGAATTGCCGGCACATTTCAGACAGAAGCCAAAACATGCAGCAAATAGGGGAAGGCATTAACAGAAATTGAGGGGATAAGAGTAATTATAGTTCTGTAACTTATAGTGGCATTACGGTTGGATTCTTAAAACTTAAAAGCAATCACTAAATATTCAGTGGACTACACAAGGCAATAGAAACAGTACATTATCTGTATCCTATCACTTTACTCAGAATTATAAAAATGTCAATTGTCAATAGATTTTAATAGACCTAATCAAATTTATTTTATTCAAATCAATAAAAAAATCATCTTTGCAGATGCTGGTCAATGAAAAAGCACATTAATCATCTTAACTTTTAAACATAAACTCATCATAATTCAGTGTTAAGGCTCCAATTTTCATAAAATTTTTTGTTTTTTAGTATTATACATTCATACCTGCCACTGCAGCCGAAATCATGTGTACCTGGGTAGAATCAGGATCAAATACATCATTCAACTTTTCCTTGCAGTTTGAATAAGCAGCAAAGTATATTGCTCTAAAATAAAAATTTAAATTTACAAATAAGCATGTTACTTAATTCATAAAGGTATAAATCAATTTTATTAATTTTTATAGCAATTAATTAATTTTGCAGTACTGGGGGGTTGAACCCAGGACCTTGCAGATACTTTGTAGGACTTCTATTACTGAGCTGCACCCTCAACCCCCTTTTTATTTTTTGTCTTGAGACAAGGTCTCCCTAAGTTATGCAGGCTGCCTCAACCTTGAACTTGTGACCCTCCTGCCTCTGTCTCCTAAATCACTGGGATTACAGGTGTGTGCCACTGAGCCCAGCTTATCTCCACAATTTTGTAATAGAGAAACCTAAAAACATAAAGTCTTAGCTACATTTTCATGCAACATCAGATTTACACATTTTTCCACAAATACTGAAGAACTTTTTGTACTCCATCAAAGTGAGGTTTGTACAATGCTAGGCTAAAGTAAGTACATCCAGCTGAGTTAAGCAAATGCGTAAGAGCACTTAATATGTAATTCTGTGGAGATGAGAGGGCAGAACTGATATAACTAATCAAAGTACATGCTAAATAATTTTGAGGTGCTGTGGTATATTCTAATCCACAATACTAGCAGAGTAGTCCATGGTATTCTATTTTTTCTTTCTTTTATTTTATTTTTGGTGCTGGTGATTGAACCAGGGCCTCACCCAAGCTAAGCATGGACTCTCTACCACTGAGCTATACACCCCCAGTGCCACAGTATTCTTAAACAAAGTAATTTCAACAAAAGTAATCAGGCACATCAGGTCAGGGTATGTTCTACAATGTCTGTAAAAATTCCTTAAACTTCTAAATATATTTTCTGTTAAGTTATTTGCTATTACTCTGTGCATCCCCCCACCTCTTCACTGTTTAGCTTTCTAGACACTGAATTATTTGCTTACTGTATGAAATAACCAGTTATTTCTCAACAATCTTGATTATCTGTCCAACAAGGGACAGAGTAGATAAACAAGTGCTAACATGGAGAGTTTCATTTTCGTGCCTTTTTAAATGTGCTTAATTTAAAAAGGAAGCTGGGTATGGTTGGCACATGTCTATAATTCCAGCACTTGGGAGGCTGAGGCAGGATTGTGAGTTCTAAGCCACCCTGAGCTATGTAGCAAGACCCTGTCTCAAATGACAAAAAGAGGATATTAACAATTTAAAACATTCTACTGTATAAGAAAACAAAAATAAAAACAAACGGGAAATGATTGATGCCAAACTGTGAAAAGGAATAAACATTGATAGGAATAAATAAGAAAAAAAGACATCCTAAAGAGAAAATAGGTATGGTGCATATTAGGCAATTCACAGAAGAGACATAAAACATTAAATTGTAAGAAGGAGGGTATAATTGCATAAAAAATTAAGCAGATTATATTCAAACAGAAAAAAGAGAACACTTTTAGTCCATTTGACAAGCACTAAAAAGACAGACAGGGGCTGGGGATATAACCCAGTGGTAAAGCACTTGCCTAGCATGCACCAAGACCCTGGGTTTGACTCCCAGCACAGGAGGGGGGAAAAAAGAAAGTAGCCAGTATTGATTAGGATATTGGATAAAGAGCAACTGATTAACTATACAAGGATAAAAATATGGTGTACCTTTTTAGAAGGTATATGAGTGATCTCTAGTTTTAAATGTGTATATCCCTTTTTATTCAGAAATCATACATTAGGTAATGATCCCAGAAGAATAGATTTGCTTCAGTACTCAAAGGTAAGAGTTAAAGTATATTCACAAAATTACTGTTTTTAACAGTAAAAATCTGAAAATAACCTAAATGTGTATCAATAAGGGAATGATTATTAATGATAGGATAGTCATACTACATAATTATAAAATCACCTCACATATCATGGAAAGAGCTTCCAGACAAATTACATTAGATACGGAGTATGATTCAATTCATGTAAAAGATGATAAATACAAGTATACGTATGTTTTCATGCACATGATAACCCAGAAAAATTACTGGGAGGCTACCCTCTGCACAGCTTACCAATGGTGGCTAGCTATGAGGACTGTAAATGTGTGGGAAGGAGCACTGGATAAGAGGCAATATGTTAAAGGTGGCAAGTCAAACTTTATGCTATACATATTTTTTAATGTGGATGCAAAATATTGGGTAATTTCTTGTTGCCCTTTGTCTTTAAATTAAAAAAAAAAAAAAAAGGCTCATTAAGTAGCCCAGTCTGACCTCAAACTTGAGATGGTCCTGTCTTGCCCTCCCAAAGGCTGAAATTATAGGTGTACGCTAGAGAAAGAGTCTACAAAAGCTGAAACCCAACAGTAAGAAGACATGAACCCAATAGCTAAGACATGAATCTGAACATGGTTTGGACACAGAGAGCAGAGTATCTGTGTTTACTCCAAATACGATCTTTGTACAGTGTTCCACTACGGACGGAGTCAACAATCTAAGATAAAATGGTATCAGAAAAATGATAAAGTAATGTCTTCAGGCCTTTTTGGCTTTTTTTTTTTTAATATAAAACAACCATTTTATCTGGCTTCTCAAAGCCAAAAAACGGCTTAGTTTTAGACTGCCAGGTCTTTCTTTTTACTTCTAAGTTCTTTCAGTTATTAGTTCCTTTATTTGCTCTTTGCCTTTTGAACTTGATACAAAAACTGCTCCACAATCATCGCACTAAGAGGCCTTTGCACCTCCACCTGGTGCATCCTACTCATCTAAAAGGATACTACGGATCCCCTTACAACCTTGATTCTCTTCAACCTTTACTAGGCTTCTTTTACTAATGGTCGGCACTGTGGAGTGTCTCTTGCAGCCCTTCAGTGCTATACAAATTTTCATGCTTTTAGACTTCTTGTCCCTTTATCAAGCCCTGCTCTAAGCCCTTTTCCTAGCTCTTTGGTTCTGCTTTTCCATCTTGTTTCTTTGAAATTACATTCCTATGTAGAGAGTAAGAATGGGTCACTAACTTCAGGTGGAGTTTAGAACAGGATAGCTATCAGACGCACGAAAATATCTAAATATTACACCTTTACGTAAACATTTGTTTTCTTAAAAAATGGTTTTCCTTTTAATGATAAAATTTTTGAAGACAGAAGAGCCCATGAAGTTAAATTCACAAAAACTACCAAACACCTGTCTCAAAAAACCAGTAGTTTATTGCCTTTGCCCTGTGTAGATTTTTAATTCCTCTCACAAGGATAAAAATCTCTCTACTCTTGAGGTCAGAATACAGTATAAGCATTCTCTCAGGAAGTCTCAATACACAGCCACTAACTATGAGAGTACTTACAGATTTACCTTGCAAACATTACTAATTTAATAGCTGCTATTCAATCCAAGGGCTGGGGTTTAGCTCAGTTGGTAGTGTCTGCTCTGCATGCTCTGAGGCCCTGGGTTTGATCACTACTACTGCAAAAATGGGAGAAGGACCTGGCAGCCCATTTTGGAAACAATCAACCATCAAAACTCCCATGAATAGCAGAGAAGCACTGACACAGTGCCAGGCATGGCACAGTATGTCAGGGGTATTTCATTCCATGTACACAGAGCTGCTATGAATCAGACTGCCTGAACGGCACCTAACAATTCAATCCAACAGAAAAATGCAAATTATTGTGACTATTTTCAATTTCAAATATATTACCCCTCCCCCAAATCTCAGGTCTATCCACAGAATTTTAAAATTTGAAACTCTTATCTTTAAGTACAGTGTTTCTTACTCTTCTAGCTATATTATGCCATACTTCTTTATTTTTCCCCAGTGTAAGACTATTGATAATTTAATGCAAATACTGTATGTTTTCCCTTACATTGTGGAACATTTCCTTTGTATTTATATAACCATTAGTTGCTAACAGTACTGAAATTCTGTTAGTCTTTCAGATACTCAGTATAATTTTCTGCTACCAAGCATTGCTTTGTAAATTTGTTCTGGTTGCATCTGAAACCCCTGATGAGAAAATCAAAAATTTTAATGTTCTATTAACACCGAAATTTGCATTTAAATGTTTAAATCAATGACTGTGATTGTCTTACTTAACCTAAATTGTTTTTGTTTACCTTGAAGGGGCCACCCCAACTAAATTGGGGCCTAATCCTCTAAACAAGGAGCGAGGCCCTTCTTTTTCCAAGATAACCCTGAAAGAGAAAAAAGCTAACATTAGAAAGAAATGGTCTTCAAAGTCTGGTGATTTGCTTAGTTTGTACAGCAAAATCAAAGCCCAAATCCCAGAGGTTTATACTATATTATGTTATGCTTTTATGGTCAGTTTTCCTTACTTATAAAGATCTGGTTTGTTGTGTTATTTTTTATTTTTATTTATTGTTGTTGTTGTTGTTGTTATTATTTTGCGGTACTGGGTTGAACCCAGGACCTTGCATCTGCATGCTTTGTTGTGTTATTTTTTAAAGACAAGGTCTGTGAAGCTCAGGCTGGCCTTAAACTTGCAATCCTGCCTCAGCACCACCACATCCAGCTTTAAAAATCTACTATTTTTTTCATGTCATAGCATAAAGTACTGAGGACTCTGCTCAGATTCTTTTCTACAAGATTAAGAATATAACTATACAGATTTTGACATTGATTTTCTTACGATTATGCCACTCTTATCTCCAATCCTCTCAATTTTATTATCTTTACCAGTAATTGCAATTCCCCAATTACAAATGTAATTTCTTTCTAGTTTTGCAGGTTTTTTTCTTTTTTTTTTTGTTGCTGTTGCTTTTTGTGTGGGCAGTGCTGGGGATTATACCCAGAACTTGTGCATGCTGGGGAGATCCTCTACCACTAGGTCATATCCCCTTCCCTTAAGGTCTTTACTCAGTACTGGACAATAATATACATACTGCAGTATTATGTCATCCAATCATTCCAGTGAAATGCTATGGCAAAAATCTATTACCTTACTATCCTGTAAGGTACTGGAATGGTTGGTTCTTTCTCCCTCCACTCAGTTAATGCTGACTGTATCAATTACTTACTGTGTAAAGAGCTCTTAATGACTAGGCAGAGAGGAAAGGACTAGAAAGGAGACAGTAAAGCCCTGGACATTGTGAAATTCGCTGCCCAGTTGTGAAAAAGAGAATTATGTTGAATAACTAATTTAACAGATATTTTAAGTAGTAAATATTGTACAAGCTAGATACATTTATTCCTAGCAGAAAAAAGGACAGAGGCATGTCTAAGAGTTTTCTGAGAGCAAATAACTCAATAAATTTGCAGAGTTGAGAAGGAACAGAGATTGAAGATGAGAGGTACTTTAATTCAGAGTTAATAGATAAGGTAGGCCAAGTTCCTCTCAATCACCTATATGCTTAAGAGCTCTTAAGAGGCATCTGAACATTAATAGTTAATTAAATGCCTGTGCCGAGGAGCCAGACTTTTTACTATGAAGTCCAATGTTTGCAGTTGACTAACTGTGAGACTAAACAGTAACTTTTCACTCATTCTAGTTTCAGCAGTATCTAATAAGGAAAAATAGTATTCTCCTACTGTGCACCATAGGGATTAAATTAACATGTAAAATGCTTAAAAGAGGGACTGAAAAACTGAGGAAGGAAAAAAGAGCCCAGAGGGATTATTAAAATTCTTATAAAAAAGGGAGAGCAAAACTACTGAAAAACAGAACAAGAAAATATATTACGGAGGTCAAAGAAAGAATTTTAAGGAAACCTAATCAGTGATAATAAGAGTGAGAATCATGGTATTAAAGTACATGTCTTATTATTAATCAGGTAGTATTTATACATAGGATGACACTTTTAAAATCAACATTTTATTCTACCTCTTCACTTACGTAGGAAAGCAAGTCCAAAAAAAGTGAAGTGTGATGAAACTTTTGGTAGACAAGGTAAACATACCATGTGAACTCATTTGCTACTACAAAATAAACACTATAGAAATAAATCCATACAAACTGAGTCCCAGGTGAGCTGATAAGGCTTGCATGCATTGTTATATAAAGAAGCTTAAACATGTAAGAAAGGATTTTAAAAGCTTTTAAATTACAACATTTATACTAAAAAATATAAAACCAAATCTTTTTCAACCCTTCAGAAAATGTCAAACACACACTGAATAGCATTTTAAAATCAGAACTTTGTTTCAAGATTCAGATGTTGACTTTATACCAAAAAACAAACAAACAGAAACAACAATACAGACTGCCATTAATTAGATATAATTACTTGTGTAGGTACCTGGAAAATTAAAGACAAAGAGACAACATTAATACTAACTCATTTCAAAACAAATGAATCAATAATCCAAAGTAAAACCTATAAGGGCTTTAGAAAAGGAATCCATTTGATAAATGTAGAAAAATATTCTAAATGTACACAATTCTAATGTACACAATTTGGAAAAATTACATTTTATAATTATCCTTCTAACTGTTCTACTTCATTAGGGATTATCATTCTAATGAATATACGTCAGAGTAATTTCTTCCACTAAATCTGTAAAGAACCTTTTTAAATGTGGCAGAATATAATTAAACATATAGAAATCGCAGATATAACCCTCCCCCCAAAAGAAAAAAGAAAACTCAAAGGAACACGAATGCATTGCTCTCACTTTAGGCAATGGAGAGGTCCAGGCGACACTACTCGATTGACACTGGCTCCAGCCATGGTGTTCAGCTGAACTTCAGAGATATAAAGTGTCACAGAAGATGACTGCAGTCGTGTTTTTACAACTTCCAATGGACATGTCAGAATAGCTCCCACTGTACCACCACATCTACAAGAAAATCAAAACAAAACTTATCTACCCATTTAGTGAATTAGTAGTACACATGCTCAGAGTGGTAACCCAAGTCAGTACTTTGCCACCTTTCTAAAATTTTAAATTTTTATTGATTTTAGAAGACTGATTTTTAAAAGTTTCATTTATTTGACTGCATATAAACCTTCATTTGCTAAAAAGAACTGAACTTAATACCTATACAGCAAGAATAATTAGTGAGAGAAAATTTCAAATGACAGGTGTTGTTACTAAAATTTACTGGCAAGTCCCATGAGGACTCTAAATCCCCCCCCCCCCCTCGTGACAGGGTCTCACTGTAAAGCTCAGGCTAGTCTGGAACTCGCTGTGTAGTTCAGGTTGGCCTTGAATTTGCATTGATCTCCTGCCTCAGCCTCCCAAGCATTGGGATGACAGGTGTGTACCACTACACTTGACCTTTAAATTTCTGAGGGTTGACTTAGTGCTTCTTGCCCACGTATGACTTACAGTTTTATTATATACACCTACACTATTATTTGAAATATATCTTATCTTTCAAATTCTTATCCTTTTAAAATTTGAGAAATGGTCTTCTTAGTAAACAGAAATAAATCTCGGATGGATGACCATACATATTTCTCGTTATTTTAAATATTAAAGTAGTCAGAATTTCACCTACAAAAAAATATACCAAGTAAGTTTCACAATCACTACTTGTTACATCCACATGTTGAAATCTATGTAAAATCAGTAGACTAAGTTTAAAAAAATCTCCTTTAAATTAAAACAATGATCATCAGCACAATAAAATAAAAGCTGTTAACAAATGGTGCTATTTAAACGTTAAAAAAAGAATGTAAGTAATAGGCTGAGTAATTATTCTTTTTAAATATAGAAATGGGAGACAGGAGTCACAGCTCATGCCTGTAAAACCGGCTTACTGAGGAGGTTGAGGCAGGAGGATCACGAGCTTGAGTTCAGAGCCAGCCTGTGCAATTCAGCAAGACCCTGTCTCAAAAATAAAGAGCCTAGGGGTACAGCTCAGCGGCAGAGCACTTGCAAAGTATGTGCAAAGTATGTTCAACCCCCCAGTACCACAAAACAAACAAACAAAAACTCAATAAAAAGAGATTCAACACTTTACCAATGATGTATGAATGCAATAAACACTTTTCAAAATCATCTGTCATCTGGGGAACGCAGAGCAAATCCACAAAGAGATCCATTGCCACTAATGATTAAAATTAAAAAGACAACTGGAGGTGCTAACGAAGAGTAACTACAAATCTCATACATTGCTGGCAGTAATGTAAAATGGTACATTCATGTTAGAAAACAGAATGTTAGTTTCCTACGGTTAATTATACAACTGCCATGCAATCCTGTACCCCAACCCCAGTAATGTACAAAAAAATCAGCTGTGAGGTATGGCTGATGTAACTTGTGATAATTAATAAAATTTGAGGCTGGATGTTGCTCGTAGGTACTGTGGGGTTGGGTCTGACTCATAGCAACCCTATGTACAACAGAATGAAACACTCCCGGACAAGTGCCATGCTTGGCACTATTGTCAGTGCCTCTCTGTTATTCATAGGGTTTTCAATGGCGGAATGTTTGGGCAGTAGATTGCCAGGTCCTTCTCCCTAGCCCGCAGCATCTGGTATTCCCGTGCAGTCTCTACTCCACGGACTAGCCAGGCCAACCCTGCTTAGCTCCTGAGATCAAGTGTGATCAGATGCAAGGGTGCTATGGCTGTAGACTGAGGCTGGATACTTTCTATTAAAAAAATTGTAATTCGGTTATTTCTGTCAAATAGCCACTCACTTGCTCTGTATGTTTTCTTCATTAGCAAGTAATTGCAGGGACAGAAATGCCAAGTTTGATAGCAAAAAAGGATTAAAAGTTTATTATTCTGTAGAACAAAATTTTCTAGGTTATGAATGTATATTTAAACTATTAAGTATAAACAAACAAAAACTCAATAAAAAGAGCTTCAACACTTTACCAATGATGTATGAATGCAATAAACACTTTTCAAAATCATCTGTCATCTGGGAAATGCAGAGCAAATCCACAAAGAGATCCATTGCCACTAATGATTAAAATTAAAAAGACATGTATATTTAATTGTTATATGTATACATGTATATACATATGTATATTTAAACTATTAAGTATCACTATATCCTTGACATATCCTTATATCCCTAAGAACTATTTGTTCTTAGTCAAACTTAGCAACCTAGATCAATGCTTATTTAAAGTTTACAATGCATTGATTTTATAGACTACTTAAGAATTGTTTAAAACAGCTACCATCAAAAGGCTTTATAAAGCATTTAATACTATTATACTTTCATGATGTTTGCTAAACTACCCAACAAGTTAATCAAACTTTCAAGTGATGCTTCTATTTATGTATATAATGAGGGGAAAAACTGTGGCATGATAGCAGTCTAGTTATGCCTTTTACTAACCTCTTGAGGAAAGAAGTGGCAAATACCAACTGTGGAGTTTTGTTGTTTAAGTCTGACAGTGTAACCAAGAGACTAATTCAAAACACAAAATATAAAAAACCCTGTGCAAACAGGTCTTTTTAGTGCAATACAGGGATGAGCAGATGGGGATGGGGAGATGGGAAAAGGGAAATAGAAACTGTTCACTAAGTAAATATGACAGCAAGCAGATCAATTTCAATCATGTCAAAAGGCATAAAAGGGAGCATTATGGGAAAGAACTAAGATTCCAAGCCTATGATTGCTAGACATATGCCTTCAATTTTAACCCTCTGAGCATGTACGGGCCAGGAAACTTGTTTTTACACAGTCAAGGTAATTTATAACTGGACAAAATATTTTCTAAGTTCCACAGTACTGGAATGTATGTGCACATTTAAAAAGGTACTTTGAATTAGCACTTCTTAAGTTTAAGAAACTTAAAGGCAAAATCCATTTTGTCAAAACAACTGCAGTTCAGCTTTGTGTAGCAAAATGAATAGGCTGAAATATTTTGTCACTTTTTGTCTGCAAGTAATATTCCACTGCAATTTACTTATTAGGGCATTGGTCAAATTAAGAATTATCATTAAAGAGATTTCATTAAAATGTCACCCAAACTTAAGGAGTTTGGGGATCTTAAAACATGTAGGACATCACTGAACTATAAAAACCCAACCACATCAACAACAGCCTTCTTGATCTCCCTGATTCTCAAACTCACAATGTCTAAAATTGAACTTCTGATCTCTCCCACTCAACCCTGCTCCATCTGTAATCCTGACAGCAATTCCATCCTTCCAAGCACCCAGCTAAAAACTCTGGAGTTATTCTTGCACCTTCTTTTTATTACACTCTATATCCATGTCAGAAATCGTCTTATCTCGGTCTTCAGAATCTAGCCAGAATGCAACCACTGCTCACAATGTCCACTACTTCCAGCCTAGGAAGGCCCGCCATTACCTCTCATCAGGATTACTGAAACAGCTAAATCATCTCCCCACTTCCGCCCTTGCCCAGGGTAACACACAGATCAGACCTAGATTTGGGAAGTCCTGCCATGACTTCTCCCACGTCAACAGGAAAAACCAAAGTCCCGGCTACACTCATCACCATGCTCACATCCTGGGTGTTCTGGCTGCCAGCCTCCTCCGTACATCTAGTTCTCTCTTCTCCAGGTCTTTGCTTGATGTCGTTTTTCCAGTAAGACTCCTAACCACTCTCTTATTTAGAACCAGAGTGAATACCCCCCGCCCTTTGTGCTGCTGCACATTTTGTTTTTCCCATAGCATTTAGGGCTTTCTAATTAATACCATTTACTCGACAAGCCACTCCTTTTTGGCTAATTGTGTATGTTCTTCAATACTACATCAAAACTGGACAAGTGAAAGGTTTTTAAAGGTAGTTGCAATGTGGCATCTGAACTATACTTGTTGTTGTTGTTGTTAGGTGCCGTCGAGTCGGTATCCGACTCATAGCGACCCTCTGTACAACAGGGGAAACACTATTGTCAGTGCTTCTCTGCTGTTCATAGGGTTTTCAATGGCAGATTGATTTTTGGGAGGGGGTTGCCAGGTCCTTCTCCCAAGCCTACAGCTTCTGGTGTTCCCAGGCGGTCTCCCATCCA
>VMDO01002550.1:0-27589 GCA_007922755.1 Pedetes capensis | reverse complement strand
GGACCCTGCTTAGCTTCCGAGATCTGACGGGATCGGATGCCACAGGGCTACAGCTGCAGGCGAACTATACTAATAAATGGCAAAAAACTGTTTCATATTGTTACACTGAAATCCACTGGTCTATCTTACACTATGAATTTGTTACACTATGAATTTGTTACCCTTTGTAATATCATGTATTGGTCATCTGAAAAATACTGATTCAGTGGGTTTTGCTGGTCTTCCATATGTTGCTACATTCTGTTAGATAATATAAAATATACTTCCTTAATTTCTCCATCTATCAGGAACAGTATTAGGAAGCTGTCATGTTATGGGAGGGGGTCAAACAAAGATTCAAAAATTCTAATTTTTGCCGAAAAACTAGTTTTATTATTAGCAACAAATGCACTCAGCAGTTTCTAAAGCAACTGGCTAATTTTTTTTTCTGACTTTTTGGAGAAAATGACTGCCAAATATACAAGTCTGAACAGTCTATCAATAGTTCTGTTAAGAAAGAATGGCTCCCTATGAAAAAGTCAGTTCAGCTTGTGACTATAACAACTGCAGGACTACATTTTGGTATGCATGCGTGCTTTAAACCTGTTGCCTATTTTGTCACATACAATGGTAAATAAAGATGTGCACTCAAGGGTTAAGATATAATAAAATTAGTAATTTTTACGTCTTTAAGAACATGAAAGTGTAAGTGGTCTTCTTTTTAATTCTAAGTGTCCAAAATGAAAAATACAGTGACTACCAGTATAATCTGTTGCTGGTGCCTTTACAAAGCAATGCTTTCACACTACCTGTGCAAATGTCCAACACATTTGTGAGACAACGCCTTAGCATTTTTATGAAGACAGCTGTAATGTCTCAGAGCACAAGGGTCTAAGAAACTCTCAGGAATCCCTGATTCACAATGCTGTGCTAAACAAATCCATTTACAGAGAAACTACTTGAGGATATGCTCTATCAGGATTAGCAACTTCTCTTAGTTTTCTAAAATATTAGTGAGACGAAAAGAAGGCATTCTTTGGATGAAAATGGTCTCCCATCCAAGTAATAATAAGGCCCGACCCTGCTTAGCTTCCGAGATCTGATGGGATCGGATGCCACAGGGCTACAGCTGCAGGCTCTACATGTCTATGTTCCCCTAAATCCATATATTCAAATCCTACCACCTAAGGTGCTAGTATTGGGAAGAGGGGCTGGCCTTTTTGGTAGTGACTAGATAATTAGGGTAGAGTCTTCATATTTAGGATCAGTATCCTCATTAAAAAAGAGAGAGAGAGAGAGAGAAAGCACGAGCGTGTGCACACGCGTGCGCGCGCGCGCGCACACACACACACACACACACACACACACCTTCTACCCTGAGAGGACATAGTAAGAAAGCACAGGCTGTGAGGAAGCAGGCCCCTGCCACACACAGAATCTACAAATGCCTTCATTGGGACTTCCAAGCAGGGCTTCAAACTAAACCTGAATCCATTCTGGTTCCAGCATTTTTTTTGTGTGGTGTAAACATGTTATATTACTTGGGCATAGGTTTGAATCCCACGTGGAGATAGCAGGGATTCAAACTGAACCTGAACCCAAACCATGAATCCATTCCATTTCAAGCATTTAAAAATTTTCAGAACCCAAATCTAGTGAAAACTGGATTTGGATTCAGCTTTTAATGTTGTTGTTGTTTTATCATTGTTGTTGGTGGTGTTAGGTGCCGTAAGTCGGTATCCGAGACTCATAGCGACCCTAAGTACAACAGGTGAAACACTATTGCCACTGCTTTTCTGCTGTTCATAGGGTTTTCAATGGCACATTGAATTTCTTTTTTTTTTTTTTTCCCGTGGTCTGGAGTTTGAACCCAGGGCCTCATGCTTACATGCTTTGCAAGTGCTGGACCACTGAGCTGCACCCCCAGCCCATTTTTTTACTTATTGAGACAGGGTCTCGCTAAGTTACACAGACTGCCTCTGGTCTTGAACTTGTGATCCTCCTGCCTCCGCCTCCTGAGCCGCTGGGATTACGCACACAGAATTTTTGGGAGTGGGTTGCCGGGTCCTTCTCCCAAGCCTACAGCATCTGGTGTTCCCAGGCAGTCTCCTATCCAAGTACTAACCAGGCCTGACCCAGCTTAGCTTCTAATATCTGATGGGATTGGATGCCACAGGGCTTCGGCTGCAGGCTCGTTTTATCATTAGCTACTTTAAAATTGAAAGAAAAACCATCAAACATTTTTATTTATCTATTTAACACAGGATTAAAATTTTAAACCTGAGCCCTTTCAGTTTTAACATACTGAATCTGCACCCAAACTCAATGGGCTTCCAAAACTCCAGCGCTGTGAGAAACAAATGTATGTTGTCTATATGCTATAGTATTTTGCTACAGCAGCCCACAAGGTCTAAGAGACAAGGAAAAAGAGAAGTGGTGTGTGTGCCTGCCTGCCTGCCTGCCTGTCTGCCTGTCCGTCTGTCTGTCTCTCTCTGTCTCATACTGGGGACTGAACCTTGCTTCTCCTGAGCAAGAGCTCTAGCACTAAGCTACATTCCCCAGCCACGTGCGAGTTTCTTACTGAATTAATAAGTGACTGAATAAATGAATTCTCCGTCATCAAAATTATTTCCTAATCTGCAATAGTACTACATACACTAAGTTCTCTCACTGTTTTAAATGCTACACAGAAAAAATTCATCTACTTAAGTTTGAAAGTTTACAGCTCCAGTTTGAGATAATCTCTTTTTCAAACAGAAAAAAATAGCAGTAGCTTCTTGGTAGACATAGAGAGCCGATACATTAACTAGACAATATATAATTCTTTCACTGTATCAAAAATACATTTCATATTGTTTATATCTCTATATACAGACATGTTGTTGTCAGGTCCCTGTAAGTTGTGTCTGACTCACAGGGACCCTCGCCCCTTGCCCCGCCCCTCGTAGTGTTTTCAATGGCTGATTGTTTTGGGATTGCCTCTGGAGTGGATTGCCATGTCCTTGGGAATCGAATCTGGGACCTCAGAGACTGCAGAGTGGTGCTCTACCAACTGAGCTAAATCCCAGCCCCATATACAGACATAGGCACAACTAAAATTAAATCGTATTTATATTCCTTTTTGCAGGCTGCCACAGCATGCCTCTGTAACCCAATTAACCTAACCAATGACCTTACAAACTCTTGATTATTAACTCTAGCAAAGGCATAATGGGATCAAAGGGTGTCTTAAAGAAAGCACGAGTTATGCATGTGAGTATGTCACCAAAGTTCAGTGCTGGTCTGTTTCAAATGCTCTTATTTAATAATACAGCCCCAGGCTACTAACAATCTGAGTGAAAGCCTGTCTTAAACAAAACAAAATCCTTCTGGGACCCTGATAAATACATACTTGAATGTGTATAATTTTAATCATCAAGAAAACAATTCAAAGGCTCCATGTTAAGAAAATCCTTACTTAAGATTAAATGCCACTGTGAGAAGTTAGTCTGGGTTCTTTTAAAGTATACTGAGCTTAATTCAAAGGATACCTGTGTGAGGTAGCCCAGCAAACATCCTATAAGGAGACAGCTCTCTTTTTCCCCCACATGATTATTATTAAAGTAAAAATAAAATTTCACAAATTCCAAGTTACACAATTCTATCAGAACAACAAAAAAAAATGTAACGTTTTATAAAGAGAATCTAAAATTTACTGCCTAAACAAGCAACTTCTTCATATAAAGAATTAGATTATCTTCAACTAATAAGAATGTTACCAAAACAATATGCTCTATATTTCTACAATGCTTACCATATACTACTGACTGCCGAATATTCTAAAGAATTGAATTTACGTAATATAGAACTGGCAGACCCCCATGTGTCTGTTAGCTGATTGTACTGTGGGAGCTTGTGTGTTACTGTGATGCTGAAAGCTATGCCACCAGTATTTCAGATACCAGCAGGACAGGTTTCAGCTGAGCTTCCAGACTAAGACAGACTATGGAGAAGGACCCAACAACCCACTCCTGAAACAATTAGCCATTGAAAACTCTATGAATGGCAAAGAAGCATTGTCAAATACAGTGCCGGAAAATGAGCCCCCCAGGTTGGAAGGCCTTCAAAAGACAATTGGGGAAGAGTAGCCTCAAAGTTGAGTTGATCTTAATGACAGGAATGGAGTAGAGCCCCTGGAACTTCCAGTTGCTGTTGTGGCACATCTCAAAATGAGAAAAAACAAAGTGGCTGCAACAATGGGTTCAAACATAAAAAGATCATGTGTATGGCACATTGTCAGGGAGTATTTCCTTCTGCTGTATAGATGGTCGCTGTGAGTCAGATGGACTCGAGGGCACCTAACAACAACAAAAAAACTGGCAGAATGTTTTAGGATTACTTATCCCTTATTTTACATGTACGAAAACCTGACTTTAGGGGAGCAAATTTTTTAAACCTCAGTATTTTTCCACATTTTGAAGAGACTGATCCAGACGACCTTCACTCTCCTTCCTTATTCTAATATTTCTCTAAAATGATAAAGCATATTTTATTAAAATCACATGCAACCACATAAAACATAAAAGCAAAATGAAGCCCTTATTCTAATGTTTCCCTAAAATGATAAAGCATATTTTATTAAAATCACATGCAACCAAATAAAACATAAAAGCAAAATGAAGCCGGGTGTGGTGGTTCACGCCTATAATCCCAGCGGCTTGGGAGGCGGAGGCAGGAGGATCGCAAGTTTGAGGCCAGAGGCAGTCTGTGTAACTTAGTGAGACCCTGTCTCAAACAGTAAAAAAATGGGCTGGGGGTGCAGCTCAGTGGTCCAGCACTTGCTGAGCATGCAAGCGTGAGGCCCTGGGTTCAACCCCCAGTACCGCAAAAAAAAACCAAAAAAAAAAAACCAAAAAAAAAAAACCAGAAAGGCCTAAATTTACATACATTAATAAAAACAAAGTAGCTGATGTTCCCGGTCCAAACTAGAAAATTAGTGGAATAAAGCTAAAATTTATTTCCAGTGTGTTATTTACTTTTAATAAAACTTGATACGTGAATTCTGAATGCACAGTAACAGAAAGGTTAGGAGCTAGAGGAGGTCCTTAGCATATAGTACAACCTTCTCATTTTACACAGGAAGCAATTAAAAATTGGAGGGTTCTGTCTATTTCTTATTCAAAATACCATCCAGAACTAGATCTGTGGCCTCCTAACTTTCACATATCGCCCTAAGATCTAATAAAAGAATCCAATTATTTGCATATCATGACATCTTTACTTTTCAAGAATATATATATGTATATAGCTGTATTTCTTATTTTTATTTGTAAATGATTTAGTTTGCCTGATTACTGGCAGGGAATATTTCAGAAATACGGGAAGCAAATTGGATCTCATTATTTCATAGAAAAATACTGTTTTTAATGCCAGAATAATGTCTGGCCCAGAACTGGTATACAATAAATGTTTGCTGAATGAATGTGTGCCAGCTAAAGCAAGTGTTGCCATCATTAGCAACAGAATCACTATGTCCAACTCAAAGCAGGACATCAGGCATAGCACTGGATTTGTGTTTCTTTAATATTCTTAAAGTGATTGATTCAAACACGAGCTATAGGATTCAAGGAGATGAGACTTTACATGTAGGTTAAAAAAAAATGTCTTAATTCACCATTAGCCATTGTCGATGGCAACTCTTTAAAATTCCACGGATAAATCTAACTTCTAAAAATTGCTGAAATTCTCCAAATACCTGGGAAAGCACATTATCTAGAGAAACTCCATTGGCTGGCAAAATGGCTGTAGCTCTTAGGCTGGCAACCAGAAGTCCTAATCTCCTACGCACACGGTAACGATCACCTGGGTGTCTGACCTCTCTCCACTCCCACTTTCTCCTGAAAGCAGCGAGGGTGCAAGAGGGTCGACTATCCTCTTAAAAAAAAAAAAATTCCGACCCTGGAGGCCCTGCCGTTTTGCATCACACCTCGTAACGGGGCCAAGCCCGGGAAACAAAATTTCCAAGGGCTGGAAACTGCCCACAGCTACCTCGGGCGGGAGCGCTCCAGCGCCTCCCCGGCGCCCGCCCCTCCGACGCCCCCTCCGACGCCCCCGCGCACCCACGCCAGCGGAGCCGGGACGGAAGCGGCCACCGCGGGGCCTGAGCGACGTTACGCGAGCCCCGCCCGCGCGGCGCCCATTTTGTCCGCGGCCTCTACAGAGTACCCCCGGGGGCCGCGCGGCCTCCGCGAGGCCTGGAGCTGTGCTCCACACCGGGCCCCGCGTCCCGGCCGCCAATGGGCAGCGCCGCGTGGCCTGGCCCCAACCTCAACCCCGTCCGCCGCCCCGCAGGCCTGCGGACCCGGTCCCCGCCTCAGTCCGCTCCGCGCCGCCACGACGTCATCCCCCGACCTCCCGCCCGCGGCCACTGCCATGCCCCGGCCTCCCGGCCCCGTCCCCGCCCGGGCCGTACCCTCCGGCAAACAGATGCACCAGCGTGTCCCTCTGGCTCATTCTCTCTCCAGCATGTCCTCTGGGCGCTGCAGCGAGACTTGGCTCCGGCGGCCCGCGGCGGCCGGCGGCTGCGGCCCAGGAGGAGACGCGGGACGCCCCGGGGGCGCAGGCGGACGCGCGGCTGCGGAAGGCCCCCGGCGGACGCTCCTCGCGGCGCTGCAGCCGCGCCCGCCACCCGCGCTGTCTCCGCACTCTCCGGGCGAGCGCGACCTGGGAGCTGCGCGGCGCGGGCGTGAACGGTCTGCGGCCCCTACATAAACAGAGGCTCCCATTGGCCCCAGTTGCGTGATGTCACGGGTTCCGCACGCCTCTTTCACGTGATCGCTAAGGGGTTTCTCAATGAAAGGGCTAGAGCGTGTGCTGGGAGGGTGGCAGGAGGCAGCGCCCTAGCATCTAGTCCGCTAACTCGCTGGGGCCGTCCTTGTGGGGCAGCCTGCGGGTTAGGGCCCTGTTCGCTGGACCCAGGACCACATTAAAACCGACTGGGTTTCGAGTCACAAGGGGATCTACCTTGAAAAATTGGATTTATGACCTAGCCTTTCTGCTTCTTAGTATCAATATCACACAACCTAATGATGCTTGAAAAGGCTTGTGCTAAGATACTCATGTGCAATAGCCAAAGTAGTGTGGCATTAAAAACTTCTCTCATAGTGGCAGAAAATTGAGATCTATAGACAAGGGGAGAAATCATGAAACATTCCTACTATGGTATACTATGCAATAATGACAGAGGATAGAGTAAATCCATATGGGGAAAAAATCTTAAAAGGGTAAAAAGTAAAGGAGGGTCAAAAAGGAGAGGAAAGACAATGTTTTATTTCTCAAGAGCATGATGTTTATTTTCAATTTTTGTTAATCACTAATTATTTCTAAGATGAAGGCAGGTCCAGAAAATATTATTACAGATACCCATATGCTTATCACCTACAATAGCCAAATTTTAGTATTTCTACTTTTTCTTTCCAGTTCTGTTACCAAAGAGACACGGGAAGGATGGTCTGGGAGCCAGGCCGGCAGCAGCAAAACAGTAAAACCGCCATCTGTTTGTGTTCGAGTGTAGAAGATTTTATACCTGCCGGGAAATTACAATAGAGCATATGGTCAAAGCTTATTAAAGAGCAAACCTTTGGGAAGTGAAGGTGGGCAATAGAGAGCTTCTGCCCTTGCTGTCACTGCATAGAGGTAAGGTCAAATGTGATTTTTTTTTGTAGTGAGGTTTGAGCCTTTAGGGGAAGGTATGAAACTTTTCATACCTAGAGTCTGCCGGGAATGGGTTAATGGACTCCTCCGAGCCTTCAAAGGAATGGGTTCAGAAGCGGGCACTTCAAAAGGTTAAGAATCCAGGCAGCTGTCAGTCTTGATAGGAGCACAGACTCCACTGAACAATGTCCTGTTCAGTTGCTGGAGTTGGTGGATGTCTCACACAGTCTTTATCATCTTTCCTGGCTGAATGTAGAGGGAATTTTAAAGTCATATTTTCCTCCTAGCAACCATGCTATTTGCAAGGATATTATTATCTGTTAGGGAAGCACTGAAGACCAGATCAAGGCTTTTGTCTCAGAGGAAGCTTACATTGATATTCAAGTCTCAGGTGGCTCGGGAACAAATGGCTGGAAAGCAGATGGCTGGGAATTAGATGGCTGCAGAGGCTTCTTTATCCCCTTTCTTCCTGCCTAGCACCCTCTGTCAGTATTAGGGGTTGAACCCAGGGCCTTGTGCATGCTAGGCAAGTGCTCTATCTCTGAGCTACATTCCCTAACTCATTTACCTTTTTGATCACATAATTTCCCTTCTATCTTCAGGGCCTTCACCACTCTTTCCTAGCCCTGTGGAATTCTCCAGAGCCTACCTTCCCTACCTTCCAGCACCACTTCCTTCATAAAGTCTCCGCTGATGGCCTTAGCTTTCTATGTTCTTTACTTGCCCTTAATTCCCACAGAATGTTCAGATTGCAAATGGTCCTGCACTGTACAGTTGAGGATTAAGTGTGCAAACCATTTAAAGCACCTACAACAGTGCACTGACCAGTAAGCACTAGCTGCAATTATGGCTGATGTTCTTTTACTACTTGCTTTGTGTTTTTTAAAACGTGAAAGATTCGTATGACCTAAAGAGAAAACCTGTTCGTGTTTTCATGATTTTTAAGAGACTGGGTCTTGCTATGTTGCCCAGGCTGGTCTGGAACTCCAAGGTGCAAGTGATCCTCCTCTACCTCAGCTTCTAGATTAGCTGGGACTCTAGGATTGTATCACCTAGCCTGCCTCCCTTATATTTTTAATAACAAAAATATCAAGCCAAATGTGGTGGCACACAACTGTAATCCCTGCCCTTAGGAGGCTGAGGTGGGAGGATCAGTGTAAGTTTGAGACCAGACTGTGGTCTACGTAGCAAGTTCCAGGACATCCTGGGGTATACGGCGAGACTCTGTCTCAAAACAACAACAACAACACAACAAAAAAATCAGCTGATATTTCTCAAGCACGCCCTAACGTTTGAGGCTCTGAGCTAAATGCTTTATAATATTTTCTTGTTGAACTGTCAAAATTAGTCTATGAGGTTGTCAGTGGCAGCAAATGATATGCAGCCCAGTGCTGCTGCCTGCCCTGAGGAGTTGTTCTTTCTTGGGACCTCCACTCAGGTGACTGGGTCCTTACCTCTGTCACAAAAAAATGAATTATTAGGACAAGTCAGAGAGTGAAATGCTGTTGGAAAGTTTATTAGGTAGGGTCAGAGAGTACAGGCTTCAGGGTAAGCATGGGCGTTAGGAAAAGAGAGATGCCAGAGGAAGTGCTGAGTACACATCCATGACATGGGTGTGGACCTCTAAGGAGAGAGAAGCCCACCTGAATGTCTTCACAGCAGATATGTGTATGATTTGGGAGCTTTTGAAATTATATTGCTCAACAGGATCCAAGCGGGTGTGTTGTATAGATTCACAGGAATATTGTTAAGATGCCTCTGTTAAGATTGTTGTTAGGTGCCGTCGAGTCGGTATCTGACTCATAACAACCCTCATAGGGTTTTCATTGGCTGACTGTTTCGGGATTGCCTTGGAAGTGGATTGCCTGGCCCTTCTCCCATTTTTGCGGTGCTGGGAATTGAACTGGGGACCTCAGAGACTGCAGTGCAGCACTCTACCAACTGAGCTAAATCCCAGCCCTCTGTTAAAATAGTTGAGGAAATTCTTACTACATTTAGTCACTAGGAAATTACCTAGTGCTTCTGATTGTAATCATAGTCCATCATTTAGTTTTATGAGATTCTAAGAGAAGCACAGGGTTCTGTGCACGCAGTCCTCACATCAGTTTTCCTTCTTTGTTTGTGCTGGAATCTTTGATTCTCAGCTGATGAGACTCAGACCAGATCCTGGGGTGAAAGCTCTCTCCTTCCCACATCCCCTTAATTTCCCCTGCCTTTCTATCCTGCCTCAAAGTAAGCAGTATAATCTTCCTAATTTCACATCAGGAAATAGCTTTAGAATAACTAGGTACCTCATGCAAGATGAGGTACATTCTGAAGAAGCTTGGGTTTGAATCTAGTAAAGTCTAACTCCAGAGCTTCAGTTGGTAAAGTAAAAGCACATCATTAGAAGAGAAAAATTCGGCAAAAACACAAAAGTAGAAAAAAAATTGACAGCCCTGGCTATGGCCAAAAACTATTGCATTAATATTCAGGAGATTTTTTTTTTTTGTCTTATAGCAGCTTTATTGAATTATAATACTCATTCTGTAAAAAAATGTTAAATGTGTGGTTTAGTGGGTTTCAGTATATTTTTGTGGTTGTGCAAACATTACTACTACCTAATTGCAGAATAATTTCCTCGCCCCCAAAGCCAACATGTTCCTATTGCAGTCACTCCCATTTCCCTCTTCTCCTAGTCTCTCGACACCACAAATCTATTTTCTATCTCTCTGGTTTTGCCTATTTTGGATGTTACATATAAATAAGTCATACAATGTGTGATCTTTTGTATCTAGTTTCTTTCACTAAATAATGTCTTCAAAGTTCATTCATGTTGTAGAATGTATTTCATTTCCTTTCATGACTGAATAATATTCCATTGTGGGGCTATTTCACATTTTGATTATCCATTGTGAGTGAATGGCCATTTGGGTTGTTGCCACTTTGGGGCTACTATGAATAATGCTGCAATGACCATTCATGCAGAAATTTTATCATGGGAGTATATTTTCAGTTCTCTTGAATTTATACTTAGGAGTGGAGTTTCTGGGTTAGATGATGACTCTAGCCTTTTGAGGAGCTGCCAAACTTTTCAAAGGGGCTGCACCATTTTAAGTGTATTTCTTTTCAGATAATAGGAGCTTTTAAACAAGCAAGTAGAATAGCTCCATGTTTTTGAAATAGGGATTGCCATAGTGATTACATTTAAGGAGATTGCTGGAACTGGTAAGGAGGGAGCCCCAGCTCTTCTTCTGACAGGAACAGTTATTCCCATGAATAGTGACAACTCTTATTAAAGTGGCCGTTTCCTTTTGAACCTTGCTCAGATGCCACAGTGGAAACAAATTCTGCCCCTTCTCCTTCTGGCTGCTAGGTCATGGGGGCTGCCTATTTGGGCGTCACTGCAAAAGTCCTCCTGCTGACCGGGAGTCATACGTGCTGAGGTTCCAACACACTGTCATCTGCCCCTCGTTTATAACCTTCCTTCTTCATTCCTCTCTTTGCTAGAGCCCTTTCAAGTGAATCCTTCCTGAGCAGCCTTTGCCCCTTGCACAACAAGCTTGCAGGTGCTTTTCCAGGAGGACAGCGTTCCAGCCCGGTGGCTGCACAGAGACCCAGCTTCCTTCCAGGCATACCTTAGCCTCCTCCCGCCCTCGTTCCTGCCAGAGGTCTTCTGGGAGTTGTAGTTTCTTAGTGAATATGGCAAGAAATCTATCTTCCCAGTTGGGGTGGTCACAATCCCATGCCTACCTCAAAACACAATTTCCCAATTGGTCCTGGTTTCTAGTTTTAATTGCTAAGCCGGCCGTGGTGGCACACACTGGTAAACACAGCGACTGGGGAGGTGGAGGCAGGAAGATGGCAAGTTTGAAACCAGAGGGAGCCTATACAACTTAGGGAGACTATGTCAAGATAAAAAATTTTTAAAAGGGGTGGGGGGGTGCTTGGAGGTACAGCTCAGTGGTAGAGTCCTTGCAAAGTACGTGGAAAAAAAAATTGCTAAAGGGTTGAAAAGTTCTTAATAGCCCCCCCATCTTAGCCTCTGTTTGTTTTGAAGGTTCAGAACATTCTTGTAAGCTTCAAGCCTTGGGCTGGCAACATCAGTTTTAAATGTTTAGTGGGTCATTGTTGTTTAAGCTCTGTCTTCTTATCTATTTTAGTGGGAGGTTGGAAGGTTGGCTATATTCTCTTAGCCAGGGTGCCATTTTATTTAATTTTTTTCATTTTGCTTTTAATAATATATTCAAATGTAGAGGGGCATGAGGTAAAAATTAAAATACTCTTGTCAATTTTTTGTCCTAAATCCTACTCTTCAGCAGAAACCATCCTTAAGAGCTGGGTGAAGATCTCTGGGCATGCTTTGAACCACCATGGGGATGATCTCAAATTGCTTCAGATTTAGACAGCGTCTACTGTAGTCAGGCATCAATCTTGTTTTAAAACTTAAAAGAAATTTATTGAGTTATAATTGACATATAGTAAACTGCACACATTTAAAGAATATAGTTTGATATGTTTTGATACGTGTATATACCAGAAACCATCACCATAATCAAGATAGTCAACATATCCACCACTACCAAACAAAACAAAACAAAACACCTCGCTGTTTGTAATCTTTCCAACTTCCTTCAAGCCTCGTTTGCTGTTGGTTGTTAGGTGCTGTTGTGTTGAGTTCACCTCATAGGTTTTTCCGTGGCTGATTGTTTCTGGATTGCTTTGGGAATGGATTGCCAGGTCCTTCTCCCAATTTTGCATTGCTGGGGATCGAACCCAGGTCCTCAGTGCAGAGCAATGCTCTACCAACTAAACTGCAGCCCTCAATCCTCATAGGCAACCATTATTCACTCTGTCACTATAGATTCACTTGCATTTTTCTAGAATTTTGTTTAAATGGAACCATACAATCTCAATGTCTGTCTGTCTGTCTCTCTCTGGCATTGATTTCTTTTGTTGGGTATAATTATTTTGAGATTTATTTATGAATAGCGTGAATCAATAGTTCATTCCTTCTTTTGGGATATACACTTAGGTCATGTATAGAATTTGGTTACTACAAATAAAGCTGCTGTGAAAATCAACATGCACACATTTATACAGACATGTACTTTCAGTCTACTTATGTACCAGGAGCTGTTGTAAACACTTGGTGAATATTTAAATTGGTCCTGTTTTAAACAACCATTATAAGGAAATACCATTTTAAAGATGAGGAAACTAAGATACAGAGAGATTAGGGGATTTATCAAGCTAATTCAACTAGCAAGTAAGTAACTAAGCTAGGATGGAAATCTAAGTTGTCTGGGTCCAAAGTCTGGACTCTAATCCTCTGTTCCATACTATCTCAATTGTTGTTGTTGTCAGCAATAGTTTTTTAAAGCTGAGAATATAAGCTATAGTTCCTGCAGAACACCAAGAACTTTTGGAGGTATATCAGAAGATAAGGTACTGACAAAGTGTGCACTTGCATCTGAGCCCCTGATTGAAAATAACAAGACAGTTGCTCCCTGTTGTTTGTTGTTAGGTGCCATCAAGTCAGTCCAACTCATAGCAACCCTGTGCACAACAGAATGAAACACACCTTGACACTGTGCCATGCCCACGATCTTTTTTATGTTTCAGCCCATTGGTACAGCTACTATGTCAATCCATCTAGTTGAGGGTCTTCTTTCTTTTCATTGACCCGTCGTTCTCCCAAACATCATGCCCTCAAGCGATTGGTCCCTCCTGACAACATGTCCAATATACATAAGATGCAGTCTAGCCACCCTTCCTTCCAAGGAGCACCCTGATTGCACTTCTTCTAGGGCGGATTTGCTATGCAGTTTAATCACCTGTGGAGTTGCTACTCCCATTAGCATGTCCATCAACAGATAAATGGATGAACAAAATGTGGTATTTACATGAGTGAAAGTTATGCAGCCTTATAAGGTAATGGAATTCTGATTCATGCTACACCCTGGGGGAAAAAAAAACGTTAAAAACATTGTTCTAAATGAAATATACCTGACATAAAAAGACAAATGTTGTCTGATTCCACGTATGTAAAATTCCTAGAATGATCTGAGAAAGAAAGTAGAGAAAAGAAAGAAAGAAAGAAACAAACAATAGTGTTTATCGGGGGCTATGGCGAGATGGGACAAGAATGAGGAGCTGTTGTTCAATGGGTACAGAGTTCCAGTTTAAAATGATAGGAAAGTTCTAGAGCTAAATAGTGCTGATGGCTGACAATAATGTGAAAGTACTTAATGCCACTAAATTGTGTGCTCAATAGCAGTCTGTTAAATTTTATGTTAGGTATATTTTGCCATAATAAAAAAATACAAGTAGTGTACATGGTTGTAGAAAAGCAAATATGTAAATAATCTGTCATTGAAAACCTTATGAACAGCAGAGAAGCACTGACATATGGCCAGGCATAGCACAGTGTTAGAGAGGCTTTTGTTCTTCTGTACAGAGGGTCACTAGGACCTGGCTTGACGGCACCTAGCAACAACAACAGCATAGTATTAGAAAAGCTATAAGGAGAAATGTCAGACTCCCTACCCTATTTCTCCTTGTCCCCTCCCTTTTATTCCTATGGGTAACTACCTTCAGCTTTTTGCTTTTTCTTTAGTTCCATATTTTTCAATAACAGCAGTTTACAGTGCTTTTTTTGGTTTATTAATTTCAGGCATTGTCTACCACACTTCTGGTTATAATAGATGCAGATTTAGCTCTCTCAGACCAACCTCATCCTCCCCTTTTGCCTGTGCCATCTTTTCAAAAACCTTTAGGACCTTTCTTTCATTCCTGGTTTTGGGAAATTCCATGGCAAAATGCCATAATGTTGTATAGGCCTCTTTCTTCCCTGTGCTGTGTACCTACTGGGTATTTTCAATGTGGGAATGAAAATCTGGGAATTGGACTCTCTTCAATGGTTTTATGGCTGCTATCTTAAATCTTTCATCTCCCAAAGCCAAGACACGCATTTGGTATGTTCTTTCCCCTACAGTACCTGGCACAGTATCAACCCTGGGTCAGCACACAGGGTCAAGGGCCATTGGTTATAAGTCTAGACTTCTGGTTTGGCAGCAATTCTCAATAGCAGCACAGACAAATATTTGGTAAAGTGTGTGATAACAGGGTCATTTTCCAGGCAGCTAGTTCCCTTGGGCCTAGGTTTAGGAGAACAGGTTTAGCAACTTTTCACCTACTCCAGCCCCCACTCCAGGCCAAGACCTCTTAGCCTGCTTCATAGTTGAGTGAATTGATGGGAAACGGAAAGCAGGACTAGAAGGTTTTATTGTACTTGCGTTAGGGTCAAAGTTTAGTGCCTCTTCCCATCAGCTAGAATGGAAAATCTCACAGATCAGACAGAATCAGGTAGATTACTCAGAAGGGTCTTAACTCATAGTGGGGAAGAGCTAGTCCTAGATAAACACTGTTCTGGTCCTATCTAATAAATTTTAGAGGCTAAATGTGAAAGGATTAGACTGTATGCAATTTAATGCTGGAATAAAGCTCAATCACATTTGTAAGAATACAAAAATATGCAGCACCCAACAAGGTAAAAGGCACAGTATCTGGCAGCCAATGGAGGATTACCAGATATGCAAAGATGCAGGAAAGGTTTTTATATACAGGAAGTGTAATATCACTTGCAGATAAACTGTGATAAGTTAAAGGTGTATACTAGCAACTTTGAAGGGTATATACTATAAAGTCACTAATATAAAGTTATAACAAATAAGCCAAAAAGAAGGTAAAATTGAATGATGAAAAATATACAATAAAATAAAAGACAGTAAAAGAGGGACGTGGCCACAAAAACCAGATGAGAGAAATAGAAAACAAATACCCAGATTATAAACCCAACCGTATAATAATCATGTTGTTGTTGTTAGGTGCCGTCGAGTTGGTATCCGACTCATAGCGACCCTCTGTACAACAGGGGAAACACTATTGTCAGTGCTTCTCTGCTGTTCATAGGGTTTTCAATGGCAGTTTTGATTTTTGGGAGGGGGTTGCCAGGTCCTTCTCCCAAGCCTACAGCTTCTGGTGTTCCCAGGCGGTCTCCCATCCAGGTACTAACCAGGCCCGACCCTGCTTAGCTTCTGAGATCTGACGGGATCAGATGCCACAGGGCTACAGCTGCAGGCATAATAATCATATTAATTATAAATGGCCTAAGCTCCTCAATTAAGAAGAGATAGTCAAATTGATTTTAAAAAAATGCAAGACCCAACCATATGCTGACTACAAAAAGCAAAATATAAATATTAAGACACAAGTAAAAGGATGGAAAAAGACATGTAGTGGTTATGTTAATATGAGACAAAGCATTTTGGTAGTGTCAATTTGTCAAGAGGATAGAATGATCCTAAATGTTTATTTCCCTAATACAGTGCTTCAAAATACATGTAGCAAAGTTATCTATAATTGCAAAAGAGAACTAGGCAAATCTACAATTATAGTCAGCTATTTCAATCCCTTTTTCTAAATAATTAATAGAACAAGTACACAGAGAATTGGCGAGCACAGATTAGCTTTGAGCAACACTATTAACCAACTTGTCCTGATATTCATAGAGCATGTCTTTCAACAACAGCATTATACACATTATTTATAGGTGCACATGGAACATTCACCAGATAAATTGTAAACTGAGTGAGCCACAGCTCACATCTCAAAAAATTTTAAATTGAGTCCTTTTAAAGGACTCAAGACATACAAATTGTGTTCTCTGAGGAAGTGAAACTAAATTAGAAACAATAATTTTAGCTGAACTATAGGATTTTTTCACGCTTGAATGCATCCATTGTCTATATAATTTGATTCTTATAAATTGTGTGTACAATTCCACTCATACAAGCAAAGATAGGGACTGTCAGTAAAACACAGTAAATTGTGAAATGTGTGTAGGTAATGGGTAGGTAACTGAAGAAGTGATAAATTGGTAAAATTGTGAGTGTGAGTGAGAAATAGTGCACCACCCATTTGGGTAAATGGATGAAACAAAGCACGTACAGAAGGTAATGTAACTGACTTTTACTCAACTAATTTTTATCAATTGTAGATCAGTCCTGCACATGTCTGTCAGCTTGCCATGTTATGGGAGCTTTGTGTGTTGCTGTGATGCTAAAAGCTGTGTCACCAGTATTTCAGATACCAGAAGACCATGCATGGCGGACAGGTTTCTGCTGAACTTCCAGGCTAAGACAGACTGAGGAGAAGGACCTGGCAGCCCACTTCCAAAACAATTGTTGTTGTTGTTAGGTGCCATTGTGTCTGACTTATAGTGACCCACATAGGGTTTTCAATGGCTGATCATTTTGGGATTGCCTTGGGAGTGGATAGCCACACCCTTCTCCATTTTTTGCAGTGCTGAGAATGGAACCCAGGACCAGAGAGACTGCAGAGTGGCACTCTACCAACTGAGCTGAATCTAAGGCCCCTCTGAAATAACTAGCCATTGAAAATCCTATAAACAACAGAGAACCACTGTCAAATATAGTACCAGAAAATGAGACCCTCAGGCTGGAAGACATTCAAGAGACAACTGGGGAAGAGTTGCCTGCTTAAATTAGAGTCAACCTGTTGCCTGCTTAAATTAGAGTCAACCTTAATGACATGAATAGAGTAAATAAAGCCTTTGGGACCTCCTTTTGCTGATATGGCATGACTCAAAATGAGAAGAAACATAGTGGCTGCAGCATTGGCCTCAAACCTAAAAAAAATCATGTGCATGGCACAGTGCTGAGCAGTGTTTCTTCCTGCTGTACTTAGGGTCACTATGAGTCAGATCTGACTCGATGGCACCTAACACAACATGGATCAGATATATCGATGAATGCTTTCATATGCTATATTATCTCATTCTTTTTTTCACAAGAAATCTATGAGCTTGAATTTATTTTCTTTTCTACTTATAAGGCAGAGGCATGAGTTGGGGAGAGAGAGGAATGCTCAAATACCTAAGCATGGCACTCAGCCTGTCATGGTCGTGTTCCTGCCCACATCTCCTTCCTACCCTCCAACCCTTCCTGCAAGCACAGGTTACTTTAGGTTGATGGAACAGCTGGCAGTGTCCAGAATGACACAGGCTTTTCACTCCTCTGGCTGTTCAGACATGCCAGTGTCTCTGGAACACTGCCTGTCTCTCTATGCTTGCATAGTCCTGCACTGTGTTTGCCACACCAAATTTATCTACAGTCTGGACTCAAAAACGCCCTGAGAGCCAGGATTTCTGACATGTAACAGGCAGTTGCTTCTCCAAGCTAGCAACAGCTCACATGTATCTTTGTAGCCTCTTTGGCACTTGGCAATGTGGACATTCAATACATACTTTCCATGTGCCTTTCCTGTGCCAGGCACCATCTTAGCAGAGCATGAAGACAGCTAGCTCTTGTTGAAGTTATTTTCTAGTGTAAAACAGACAGTCTACTGCTGACCAGATAAGATGATTTCATGTTGGGAAATGATCATATTATTATTGCTGTGAAGAAAACAAATGAAAGGAGGGTATTGTTTAGATCGAGTGGCTAGGGACATCCTCTGCAAGGATCTGACGTTTGTGTTGAGAGCTGAGAATGATAAGGAATCGACCATGTGAATGGAGCTTGTATAATTTTCTAGGACTGCTGTAGCAAATTAACCACAGATCAGGAGGCTTAAACACAGAAGATATCTTGCGCTTCTGGAGGCCAGAAGTCCAAGATCAAGGTGTCGGCAGCTTTAGTTTCTTCTGGGTCTGCAGGTAGCTTCCTTCTCACTGTGACCTCACATGGCTGTTCCTCAGTGTAATGTGTGTGACTGCATGTGCATATGTGTGTCATAATCTACTCCTCTAATGAAGTTATTAGGGTGGGACCTAATCCAATATGACAAAGCTATCAGTCATATTGGCTTAGGTCCCACCCTAATAACTTCATTTTTACCTTAATTGCCTCTTGAAAGGCCCTATCTGTGATCACAGTCACATTCCACCAGGAACTGGAAGTTAGAACTTAGGAGGGTGGGGACACAATTCTCCCTGAGAGATTGTTATGGTTTAGATGTAAAGGTCTCTTAAAGGTCACGTGTTTGAACATTGGGTCCCCAGCTGGTGGCGCTGTTTGTGGAGGCTGTAGGAACTGCTTTGGGAGGTGGGAATCTAGCTTTGCAGAAGGGGCTCCCTGGTGGCAGGCCTCTGAGGTTTTTAACCCAGGGCCCTGATTCCGGTCACCCTCTATTTCCCGATTGCCAAGATGTGAGGTTTTCTACCACCAGCCCCACTGTGCCTGCCCTACTGCCTACCACTGCCATGGCTACCCCACTGCCATTGTGAACTGATTCTCTAATCATGAGCCACTAATATATATTTCCTTCCATAAGTTTGGTTCAGTGGGTTTCTCTGTAACAGCAGTGCACCACGTGACTGACACATAGGTAAAATGTATTTCTGGGAATACCAAGTCCAAATGTCCTGAGTGAGTTTAAGAAACGAAGGCAGATAATGTGGGCAGAGTAGAGTGAGCAGGAGGTGCTGTCCAGGGGCCAGCTCATGTAGGCACCTGTAGGTCATGACAAGTAGTTGACTTTAACTGAGATGGAAGGCCTCTGGAGGCTTGGAGCAGGGGAGTGCTAGGACCCAGCTTTCAATTTCAAAAGACCACTCTGATAATTTGTGGAAAGTGGATGGTAGGCGGGCAGGAAAAGAAACAGGAAATCAGTCAGGCGACTATTGCCAGAGGCAGTATTGTTTAGATTGAGTGACTAGGGACAGTGAGCTCAGAGGGATGAGCATTTTCTATTAGATGATGGGAGGGTCAGGGGTGAGAGGAGAGTGAGTAGACAGGGCAAGGAAGAAAGAACTTGGCACCTCTCATAAAAATATAATTTTCAACCAAAATTCATTATCTCAGTAGGAGGTGTTAACCTAGGAGGCTTCCCATAAACAGAGCGAGGCCACTTTAATAAGTCTCAGATGGTTTGATTGAAATGGTCACTGCCATTCATCAAGTCCCTTAGGTGCCACATACTTGCTGTATATGTGGTTTCATTTCATTCTTATGACATTCTCACAAGGGAATGGCTACCGTGGCTATGGAGGGGAGGAACTGCAGGTGCTCACGGGCTTCAGGGCAGGAAGCACACCTCTAACACCAGCTCCTCTCTGACACCCCTCTGTGCCCTGCACTATCCCCTGTCTCAGGCACTCCTGTCTGAGGCTACAGGCCAGGCCTTATTAAGAGAGAGTTGCTAGTTGGGAGTGGTGCTGCATGACTGTAATCACAGTGACTTGGGAGGCAGAGGCAGGATGATCACAGGTTCAAGACCAAAGGGGACTTGAGTAATTTAGCGAGACTCTATCTTAATTTAAAAAATGAAAAAGAGATGAGAATGCACTCAGTGGCAGAATGCTTGCAAAGTATGTGTGAGGTCCTGGGTGCAGCCCCCCGGTACGGAAAAAGAGAGATTGTTGCTGTCCTTAGGTGCCATAGAGTTGGGTCTGACTCATAGCAACTCTCATAGGGGTTCCAGTGGCTGATTGCTTCGGGGAAAAAAAAGGTAGATTTGTTAAAAGGGAACATTTAATTGTATGTTTTATTAATTTGTTCTCTGTGAAGTATTAATTGTGAATTCTTGCTAACACCAAGTATATAATCTTGACTTAACACATATATATCTGTGTATACACACACATACACATGTTGTTATTAGGTGCTGTTGACTTGCCTCCAACTCATAGTAACCTTGTGAACAACAGAAGGAAACACTTCTCAACACTGCCAGGCACATGATCTTCTTTTGGTTTAAGCCCATTGTTGCAGCCACAGTATCAATCTGTGTAGTTGAGGGTCTTCTTTTTTTTTCATTGACCTGCCACTCTCCCAAACATGATGTCGTTTTCCAGGGATTGGTCCCTCCTGACAACATTTTCAAAATACAAAAGACACAATCTAGCCATACTTGCTTCCAAAGAGCACTCTGGTTGCACTTCTTCTAGGATGGATCAGTTGGTTCTTTTCGCAGTCCATGGTATATTCAGTATTCATCTCCAGCACCATAACTCAAAAGTATCAATTCTTCTTTTTCTCTGATTCAACGTCCAGCTTTCACAAGCATATCATGCATCTGAAAATACCATGGCATGAGTCAGGCGCACCTTTGTCTTCAATGAGACATCTTTACATTTTGACACTTTAAAGAGATCTTTTGCTACAGCTTTTCCCAATGCAATGAGTTTTTTAATTTCTTGACTGCTGCTTCCATGGGTGTTGATTCTAGAGCCAAACAAAGCAAAATCTTAGACAACCTCAGTCTTTTCTCCATTTTTCATGAAGTTTCTTAATGACTCAGTTGTAAAGATTTTTGTTTTTTTTTTTATGTGAGGTGCAATCTGTACTGACGACTGTGGTCTTTGATTTTCATCAGTAAACGCTTCAAATCCTCTTTAGTTTCAGCAAGCAGAGTTGTTTCATCTGCATAATGCAGATTGTTAATGAGTCTTGCTCCAATCCTGAGGCCATGCTCTTCTTCATAAAGTCCAGCTTCTCAGATTATTTGCTCAGCATAGACACTGAAGAGGCACGGTGAAAGGATATGGGCCTGACACACCAGGCCCTTTCTTGACTTCAAACCAGGCAGTGTTTCCTTGTTCTGTCCAAAGGCCTGTTTCCAGATCCATGTACAGATTCCTCATGAGTACAATTAAGTTCTCTGTTTTTCCATTCTTCACAATGTTATCCATAATCTGTTGTGATCTACACAGTCAATGCCTTTGCATAGTCAATAAAACATAGATAGACATCTTTCTGGTATTTCTACTTTTGGCTAATATATATATGTGTGTGTGTATATATTGTTGCTATTGTTGTTAGGTGCTGTCCAGTTGGTGTCTGACTCATAGCAACACTGTGTACAACAGGTGAAACACTATTGTTGTGTTTCTTTGACATTCAGAGAGTTTTCAATGGTGGATTGTTTTTTGGGAGTGGGTTTCCAGGTCCTTCTCTCAAGCTCACAGCATCTGGTGTTCCCAGGAAGTCTCCCATCCAAGTACTAACCAGGCCTGACCCTGCTTAGCTCCTGAGATCTGATGGGATCAGATGCCACAGGGCTTCTGCTGCAGGCATGTGTATATATACATGTACACACACACACACACACACACACACACACACACACACACACACAAAGACACACATATCTTTTGGGGTTTTTTTGAGGTAGAGTCTCACTGAGAAGCCTAGGCTGGCCTGTAACTTGCTATGTGTAGCCTAGGCTGTCCTATAACTTGCTGTGTAGACCCGGCTTGCTTCAAGCTCACATAGCTCACATTGATCCCCGTTTCAGCCTCCCAAGTGCTGGGATGACAGGCATGTACCACCATGCCTCCCTCATCCTCTTGAAAGTACTAAAACTCCTTAGATTCTTCTTTCTAAGATGAACTCTTCCTCATGATCCCCTTCTGTATCCCAGAAGAGATAACCACTCCACCCAGAAGCCTCCACTCCACCATCAGTCCTCACTAAAGCAGCAGACTTATAAGAAGTAAAACAAAATGGTCAAAGGAATAGAAAGGGTGGGGGAAGCCCAGCGGGGAGAGGGATAACAGCTGGAAATTCTGGGCACAGAAAGAGGTGAGGTGTGGGACAGACAGAGGTCAAGCCTGAAGACTTCCTCCCCCACCCCAACCCCACAGTCAGGCATTTCAATATTTGAACCTGACCTGCTGAGATGCCTGGCTGTGGGGTAAGGGAAGTCCACCTTCCACCCCCAAGTGGCTTTCTGCTGGCCAGGAGAAATGTTAGCACTGAATGCAAACACAGGTAATCATCATTTTCACTTGGCCTACAGCACACACCACCACTCTCTTCCAGCAGCCCAGCGCCAGGAACACAGTTTTACAGAATAGAGAGTTGGTCAATAAGCAGGAGGGAGTGAAAAGAATTCGAGGCAAGTATCCGGGCCTTTCTGGAGATGGTATACTCTCTGACTTGGAGCATTTCCTCTGTGCTGCAGACAAGGGGCAGCCTAAGATCCAGGGGTTCCCGAAGGCAGATGAGGAGTTGGATGGGTAACAGACACAGCAGCTTGGAGGCAGTGTGACCTTGTTCTGTTTTATTTCCAGATAGCCCAGCCTTTTATACAGAACTACAATTCACTAAATCTTATGAAAGATCAGAAAAAAGACAAAGAAGTTGGTAGCATTAATGGATTACATCAAAGTTTTGTCAACAATCACTTGATTAAATTGTCACATGAGTGTTAGGTGGTGATCAAAGTAGGAGATGAACTCAGAGATAAATTTTGTTTACTTCAAAGAGATAGACCAAGACGACCTGAGCATCTACATCTCCTGTAACAATTAACTATTCTTAACTTTATGCAGGAATTTGGGGCAGTTAACTGTCATCTGTGTGTCACCTCACTGAGTCCATTTGTTATGACAAATGGGTGCTTTATCTTATCAGAATGATTTGTTTACTGTAGAGCTGTCGGTACAAAGGCTTTTGTTTGTGTTGACTTAAGGAGTTTATGTTGTTGGAAGTCATTCAAGAATTTCTTTAAGAAAGCCTGCTAGGGAGGCTTGTCAACTCCCAATCAGAATCAGCACTGCCCACAGAGCCAGAAGATTATATATGACCAATTAAAATTTAAGAAAAAGAAAAGATGAGGTTCCAAGTCCCTTTCCATGAAGAGACCTTCTTTTTGGAGGTACTGTTCCCTTTTCAGAAGACTTTCCCTCTGAGGCTAGGAGGTACTCTTCCCCTTTCGGTGGACTTTCCCTCCAATGCCTCATGTGGGGACTCTGTTTACCCATCATGAGTGGACATGGGCGTGGCACATCTGCATAGGAGCAAAAGGGCCCCTTTGTCTGATGAAGGAAGAACATTTCTTTTTGTAATTATATTCCTGCTTTCAGCAAATGACCACCTTGGAAGGGTGGTGAAGTGGAAAGAGCTCCCAGGTTAAGAGGCTCTGTTCTCAGAAAAACCCCCATATATCCTTGGGAAACTTCCAGCCCAACAGACTCCAGGATTTGGTGAACTCATACATGAAAACCAACTAGGTATCTTGTCATATTTGAAGAAATATTAGGTGATGTTCAGGAACTTTTCATTTTAAGCAACTATAAAATACAGACTTTGGAAACCAATTCTGGAGCTAAGTGTGTGGTGCATGACTGTAATCCCAGTTCTCTGGAGGGTAAGGCAGGAGGATTGATGCAAGTTTGAGGTCAGGGTGATCTACACAGTGATTTCCAGTCCAGCCTGGGTTGCACAATGAGACCCTTTCTTAAACAAACAAACAAACAAAAATAAATAAAAACCACTACCAGCACCATCAATAACAACAACAAAAAAGCATGCTGTTTTTTAGATCCAAATGCATATGAAAATTTAGTATTAAAGTGGCACTTCAAATCCTTTGGGAAAAGGTGAATTATTCAATAATCTGGTTGTGATAACTGGATTATCTCACTTGGATAAAACAAGCAATATAGTCACAGCAGTTAGCAATGCTTAGCAAATTTTCTGGAAATTTGTTGTCAGGCAATTTGTTGTGTAAACAGCATAGAATTTACTTATCCAAAAAAAAAAAAGATGGCTATTTTGTCACTGGTAGATATAATCTTAGGGGTTCTCTATCATATACGCAGTCCAGTATTGACTGAAATGTCATTAGATGGTACATGGCTACTTGGATCCCCCACTGCACTCCTTAAATCAAAATAAATTCAAGGTGAATTAAAGACTTAAATATGGAAAGTGAAGCCAAGTAAAAAGAGAGACTGGGAGAAAATATTTGCAAAACATGTATTTGATAAATAACTATTATCCAGATATTATGGTTTGGGTATTAGTAAGCTGGTACTTGCTGTAGGAGAGAAATTGACTGAAACAGACTTATGGGGGGAAAGATTTACTGGGGGCTCACAGTTAGAGGATTCCAGTCCATAATAGTGACAGGTGTGGTGGCAGGGCAAGTGTAGCAGTACCTGTAGCCTAGAACCTCATATCTTGGTGTTCAGGAAGCAGAGAGTAACCAGAACAACAGGTCCAGCTAAAAACCTCCAAAGGTCCACCCCCAGTGACCTACTTCTGCAAAGCTAGATCCCATCTTCCACAGTTTCCACAGCCTCCACAAATACCACCACCATCTGGGGACCAAACGTTCAAACACATGATCTTTGGGGTACATTTTAGATTTAAACCATAACTGTTTGGAAAGAAGTGTCCCCCAAAAGGCTCATGTGCTAAAGATTTGGTCCCCAACTGGTGGATCCAAGATCCAATGATTGAGATGTGATTGATTCATGAGGGCTCTGACCTATTCAAAGGATTAATCTATGGATGGGATCACAATTTGAAGGCATTATTGGGAGGTGATGGAACTGGGAAGTTGTGGAACCAGGAGGTGGGGCCTGGTTGGAGGAAGTAGGTCCTTGGAGGAAGTAGGTCCTTGGGAGTGAGTCTTTGAAGGGAATATCTTGCTCTGGCCCCTTATTCATTCTCTCTCTCTCTCTTTCTCTCTCTCTCCCTCTCTCTTTCTCTCTCTCTCTCTCTCTCTCTCTTCCCCCCCTCCCCGCCACTATGAGGTTAATGGCTTTCTCTGCCATACCTTCCTGTCATCATGATATTCTGCCTCACTGTGAGCCCAAGGCAATGGATCTAGTCAATCTTGGACTGAAACCTCTGAATCTATGAGCCAAAATAAATCCCTGTTCTTTTTAAACTGTTTCTCTTGGGTGTTTGTCACAGCAGTGAAATGCTGACTAACACAAAATATACAAAGAACTCTTAAAACTCAACAATAAAAAAAAATCAGCCCAATTAAAAAACTTAGCAAAAGACCTGACACCTTACCAAAGAGGATATGCAGATGGCAAATCAAACATATGAAAAGATGTTCAGGAATTGCAAACTGAAACAGCAGTGAGATACCTGCTACACATGTATTGGAATCACCAAAATCTAATTACTGACAACATCTAATGATAGTGAAATGTGGAGCAGCAGGAACTTTTATTGATTGGTGGCAGAAATGCAAAATGGTATGGCCATTTTTAGGACAATTTGGTAGTTTCTTATAAACTAAACATACTTTAAATGTATGATCTAGCTCTTTGGTATTTATGCAAATGAAGTGCAATGTTTTGTCATGCAAAAACCCGCACCCAGATGTTCCTAGCAGTTTTATTTGTAATTGCCCAAACTTGGAAACAGCTAAGATGCCCTTCAGTAGGTGAGTGGGAAAATAAACTGTCAAACTTCCAGGCATTTGAATATTAGCACTAAAAAGCAATATGTTATCACGCTATGAAAACACATGGCACAAACTTAGATGCATATTAATAAGTGGAAGAAGCCAATATGAAAAAGCTATATTCTCTGCAACTCCTACTGTATAAAATTTTGGGAAAAAAATCTATGAAGACAGTAAAAAGATCAGTAGTTCTAGGAGTTACATACAGGTTATAGAAAGATAAAGAGGCAGAGCATAGGATTTTCAAGGTAGTGAAACTGCTCTGTATGATACTATAATTGTGAGTACATGTCATTATGCATCTATTCAAACTCTAATGTGAACTTTGAACTTTGGGTGGCATTTATGCATTAATGAGTTCTACAAATGTATTACTATGGTGTGGAATGTTGATGCTGGGATAGGCTATACATATTTGGGGAATTGGGATGTATGGGAACTCTGTACTTTCTCTTGTACTGTGAATCTAAAAGTTCCCTAATAATAAACTCTATTTTAAAAAATTAAACCATAAGAAAACAAACAAGTGAAGCCAAGCAGGTCTATTTATAATAAGCCCAAACTGGAAAATATCCCACAGGTAAATGGATAAACAAATTGTGGTTTATCCACCCAGTTAAATTCTGCTCATCAGTAAAAAAAAAAGAAGACACACATGCCATGAATAAATCTCACAAACATTAGGCCCAGTGAAAGAACCAAATACAAAAGACATACTGTGCACTTCCCTATAACATCCGAGAATAGGCAAAATTAACCTAAAGGGAGAAAAAGCAAATCAGTGGTTAGCTGGGGGTGGTTATAAAGGGATGGGTACTCATTATGAGGTGGAAATATTGTTGACTATAGTGTTGATGACTTGACTGTATATATTTTTAAAAAATTTGTTGAAATGCATGTTTGAAACAGGTGCATTTTATTGTTTGTAAATTATATCCCAAAAATTGATTTAAAAATTACATCCATAAAACTTATAATGAAACTTGAGGGAATTTATATATATTTAATATACATAAATATAAGTATATGTTTATATATTTACATGTTTAATTTAATATATTAAACATATATTTAAATTGTCTCAAGTTTTATTATAAGATATATATATATATATATATATATATATATATATATAGTCTTGGGATGTGGGAACCTTGCCTAAACATGGCACAAAATATAGATGTTACAAAAGAAAAGATTGATAAATTCAATTACAGAAGTGAAATTTTTCTGTATGGGAAAAATATCACATGCAAAATAAGGAAACAAAAAACAAACTGGGAAAGACACAGCTTGGTTTCTCTGGCTTTTAAAGTACCCTGACTGAAATGAGGTGTAAGTACCAACCTATACTGGCTCAAAACTGAGCCTGGTGAAGAAAATACAGCTATTTACATTCTAAGAATTGTGGGTGGTGACTGGAGTTGGGTTGGGTTCATCATGGAGTGCTTGGCTTGCTAGAGAAGTGCTTGATAATCACAGGGTCTGCCTTATCTAAGGAGTTCCCCACCTAGGACTGGGAGGTGCAACAATATTTAAATTTACCATCAAATTTTGATTTCTTACTTTACTTCCTTTTTTCTTTCTTCTTTTCCCTCCTCCCTCCCTCTCTCCCTCCCTTTCCTCCTTCTTTTCTTCCTTCCCTCCCTCCTTCCCTCTTTTTTCTTTTCTTTTCCTCCTCCCCTATCCTCCCCTCTCC
>VMDO01002549.1:155968-164993 GCA_007922755.1 Pedetes capensis | reverse complement strand
TATGACTATTAAATATGATGTGTTAAATGTATAACTGATGTTAATATACTTCTCTAATTACTCTTTTAAAGTAAATTTCATTAATTGTTTACTATACAATGGGAATTATCTCATTTTGATGTTCACATTTCTTAAAATATTTTGATTTGATATTCCTTTGGTCAAAATGAATGTTCTGAAACAAGATATAAGAAGTAGACTCAAAGAAAGAATAAATGGTGGGAATAGACAGAGTCAAATAAAGTTAGAGAGAAAATGAAAAGTTCATGGGTTTTCCTGGAATAATTCATCTGCCCGAAATTTGAAAATTTAAATTATTAGGATTACTTTAATTGTGACTGTAGTAGAGTTCTACTACCTTAATGTCAGATTTCATCAGATCTCAGAAGCTAAGCAGGGTCAGGCCTGGTTAGTTCTCGGATGGGTGACTGCCTGGGGACTCTTGAAACAGGCTTTGAAAACCCTATATTATCAGAGAAGCACTGACATAGTGCAAGGCATGGAACAGTGTCGGGTAGTGTTTTGATCTGTAGTATATATGGTTGCCACGAGTAAAACTCAACTTATGACACCTAACAACAACAACAAATATACATATATATATATTTATGTATATACACACACATATATATATACACATATATTTTTTTATATATGTGTATATTTACATATATATACATATGTTGTTGTTGTTGTTACATGCCGTCGAGTCGGTATCCAACTCATAGAGACCCTGATAGGGTTTTCAATGGCTGACTGTTTCAGGATTGCCTTGGGAGTGGATTTCCAGGTCCTTCTCCCACTTTTGTGGTGCTGGGAATTGAACTTGGGTCCTCAAAGACTGCAGCGCAGAGTTCTACCAACTGAGCTAAATCCCAGCCCATATATATACATATATATTTATGTATATATGCACAGATATATGTGTATATGTATGTATGTGTGTATGTATATATATATATATATACATATATATATATATATACATATATATATGTATATATATATGTATGTATGTATATATATATGTATGTATGTATACTATATATACACTAACTCATTTTGGTTCAACACATTCATACTTACAGGGAGTTTATAAACTTTATTATAAGTCAGTAAGTCTACTCTAAGGAGACCACATCCACTCTTTACAGACTCTTTGCTATGCTTTATTGGCTCTATTTCTGATACCAATTAGTGTTTTGTTCAGGATGCTGGTTCCAGAATATTTAGAACAAGCAATTCACCATGGGCTTATATCAGTCATACTGACATCATCACTGTCTTGAAGACATGCCTACATCACAGCACAACTGACTTTGGAGGGGAAAATCAGTTGGAGGGCCCCTTGGCGGATCTGTTTGGTCTTCACGCTATAGATGATTGGGTTGAGCACTGGTGGAACCATCAAGTAGATGTGAGCCATGAAGACATGGGTGAGGGGAGATGAGTGTTTGGCAAAACGATGGACAATGGATAACCCTATCATAGGCACATACAGGACGAGTACAGCACAAATGTGAGAGGCACATGTGTTAAGGGCCTTCATCCTCCCCTCAGGGGATGTAATTCTTAACACTGAGTGAAGGATGAAAACATAAGATACAAAAATACCCAGAGAATCCATGCCCCACAGCATAACAACCAAAACCATCCCATACACAACATTAAATCTGATATCAGCACAGGCAAGGTGGATCATGTCCTGGTGCAGACAGTATGAATGAGAGAGGACATGGGAGTGGCAGAAGGGAAAGTAGGCTAAATGGGCCAGAGGTGGAATCATTAGAAGAGCGCTCCTGAGTAGAGCAGCAATCCCAATCTTGGCTATGAGTTTTGGGGTGAGAATGGTGGCATATCGCAGTGGGTGGCAGATGGCCACATATCGGTCAAGGGCCATGGCCAAGAGCACAGATGATTCAGTGAAGGAGAAAGTGTGAATCAAAAACATCTGGACTACACAGATGTTGAACTGGATCTCCTTGGAAATGGACCACAGCACCCTGAAAAGTGATATCATGGGAGGCAGGGACATGGCTAAATCAGTAAGAGATAGCATGGCCAGGGAATAGTACATGGGCTCGTGGAGCCTGGGGTCTGTCCAGACAATGTGCAGAATCATGCAGTTTCCTGTTATTCCAACAAGATAGAGGAGACAGAATGGAATGGAAATCCAGTGGTGGTATTCTTCATAGCCAGGGATACCTGTTAGATAGAATGTGGTGGACAAGGAATTGTTCCAGTTTGAAGTTGCCATAGGGCTGTCTGTAAAACCACAATCCAATTCCACCTCATGCTCCACTGGGGGTGACACTGATAAGGACAAGATTTGCACTAATGAGAAAATGAAAAAATTGAAAAGAATGCATGAGTGCAGTGCTTATGATTAATTATTCCTTATCCATCTCCACTTTTCTACTTCTTATTCTCCCCTTCATATTAGGTTATTGTGAATTAAACAAATTATTCACTTTATAACTCTAGTTCCTCAATTCTTCATCCTTGTTGCAAAACCATTCAATATTCCCTGTAAACATTGATAATTCCTCCAAAGTCTACTCACACAGAGCAACATATACACAAATTCTAAACATTGTAGATCACATTTGTTATTTTATAATTTCCTTTGGAACTTGCTTGGCCAGGGTACAGATCTTACTTTAGCTTTTCTAATTTTCATTTATTTTTGACTCCTATGGCCATTTGCAATAAATTACTTTGTCTCAGCTTAATAGTTTACTTCACATTGCAAGAACACTATGCAAGGCATCTTTACAAAATTAAAATATTAGCCAGCATGGTTTTTGTTCTTACCTATATCCAAGTATATAATTGATATCACTGTGGATTTTCAGAAAATCCACTCAAATTTAAATTTGGTTTCAGCTGGTAATCATCAGGTAACTGCAGGTTAAAGCATATATATATATATTTTTTTAACTTATAAGACATAAAATATGTAATTTAAAAGAACTATAATCTTAATCTTTGATTTTTAAAATTCATATTCTTTTCATTATTTGAAGAACAGAATGCTTCATTGGAATCTGGTTCTTTAGAAAAAGAAGACCAAATAATTGATTGTTTAGCCTTTGGAAAGACAGAGTAGAAAGTCATAATCTAAAATAGGAAGAAATTTGTTAGAAATAGAAGGAGACTATCAGCATCAGAGCTTCACAGTAAATGAGTTGAATGCAGGCCAAAAAAGAGAGTATTTTTCCTCATTTCTTCCGTGATCAAGAAAAATATCTCTAAAGCAAACAGATTACCTTCTTGTTAAAATCTTACCTGTGCAATGGTTCACAAACGTTCATGCTCACCAAAATGTTGATACAAGGATTCACAATCCAAGGGAAGGATTACATCCCATCATAAGTAAATAAACCTCCTGTCTTATAAACCCTACTTTGACTTTTGAGAATATCAATTATCTTTCAGTGCCTTAAGTTCCATGTATGATAAGCTCTATGTGCACAGGACATTTTCAAAAGATGTTTAATAATGGCAATTTTCTAGAAAACTCAAGACTCAGAAACAAGAAATCAAATAAGTAAATTCCAGAAATAAATTCAGTTTTTATGACTATTCATATTATAATTAAATTCTGACTGGGGTTTAGCTCAGTTGATAGAGTGCTGCTCTCCACTCTCTGAGGACCCAGGTTCAAGCCCCAGCACCATGAAAATAGGAGAAGGATGTGGCAATCCACTACCCATGCAATCCTCAATTAGCTCTTGTAAATCCTAAAAGGATTGCTATGAGGCAGAACCATCTTGTCAGTAACTAACAACAATGATAAACATTAATAATTAAATTCTATCTATATGCTTATGGTCCAATACTTAGATCCCTGATCTTTTCCTCACTCTGTCATACAACCATCTCAAATCCTGTAACTCTGAACTTGGGCTTCTCTGCCTCATCCTTTTATCTATGCTCCTGCTCATTATCACCCTCTGCAGCCATATCTCCAAATCTAATCCCTTCTTTTTGTTCATTCCTTTCCAACTTCTCATCCCTGATCAGAACTAGGAAATCTGCTTATTATCCACCTCACTGTCTAATCAATCTAGACCATTTTTCTTATGTTACAACCTTTGGCTCCTACTGCCAAGAAGGAGGAAATATGAAGTTTAATTGAAAGCAGGAGGATATCTGACCTGCAGGCCACTGTGGTTCATGCTTAGTTATGTTAATGACATTTTATCAAAGCTTTAAGGAACAACTCACCACCATCTCCTTCTTCACACTGTTTCTCTGGTCTTTAGTCGCATCAGTGTAAATAAGTTCTGGTTCCAATGCTTCCCCATTTTTTGATTATGGAAAAATGATTTTTTTCTTTCTGCATCAGATTTGCCTCATTTTCAACTGATGATAACAATTTGACAGAACGTACCGGGAATTAAACCAGAGGTTGTTGTTTTTAGGTGCCATCAAGTCGGTATCCGACTCATGGCGACCCTCATAGGGTTTTCAATGGCTGACTGTTTCGGGATTGCCTTGGGAGTGGATTGCCAGGTCCTTCTCCCATTTTTGTGGTGTGGGAATTGAACTCGGGACCTCAGAGACTGCAGCACAGCGCTCTACCAACTGAGCTAAATCCCAGCCCCAAAGCCAGAGGTATAATATTCTAATTAGGGACATTATCAAATCCATGACTTCAAATGTCTATCCTTTCTTTGGTGTCAAGCATTCAAAAATGTAAATTAAAAATAAAATAAAACAGAAAAAGATGTTTTAAGTAAAATACTTAAAATAGTTCTTTATACACAGAGACTAAAAATTGATGATGATGGTGATGGCAGTGATAAAAACCACCACAACAACAGCAATGATTCTTTAGCTTATAATAGGATTGCTGAGGAAATGGAAGACTCTGTAAAATTTTCACAAAGGGAAAAAATGCTATGAATGAGTACTTCATAAAGTGATCTATATACCTTTGTCATGAGAATTGGCAGTTTCATATCAGTTTTACCTAGTGAAAGTTCAACAAGTCAGATATATGATTTAATTTTCCCGTACTGGTATTCTCAATCCAGGACCTTGTACATACTTTGGGAGCACTCTACAACTGGGCTGCACTCCTAGCCCCTTTTTAATTTTTTTGTCTTCACAGTGGGTTCTCACTATGTTATACATACCATCTCTGATCTCAAATTTGTGATACTCCTGCCTCCACTTCCCAAGTGGCTGGAATTATAGACATGCACCACAAAGCCTAGCCAAATATACTTTGCCTTTTTTTTCTTTTTTTTTTTTTTTTTTTGCTACTGAGGGCCTTAAGTATGCTAGGCAAATGCTCTATCACTGAACACATCCCCAGTGTTTTTTAATCATTTTCTCTACTCTGGAATTCCACAGAAAATTATGATAATCATACCGGATAGTTTTATATTCTATTTGGTGTGACTTTTGAAAGTAAACAGTATCCAGCGTAGAGTGGGATATTCTACCTAGACAAAAAATGGGATCCTTGAGGCTGCTATAAGCTATGAATCTGAGTAGCCACATTAATATTCAGAAGCTTCCACAGCACTTTTATCCACTATACAACATACATGCACGTATATTCACTACCAACTGGTCATCCTACTACTTTATAACCACTTACATTAGAGTTCTGCTTGATTTCAATAGACCAACTACTATTGTTCCTACCTGTAATTTTAAAATCATTCACATGGACATGTCATATCTCCCACCATTATCCAGAAAAGGAGGATGGAGCTTATGGAATTAGTTGATAAACCTGAAAGTCCTAAAGAACTTGCAAGTTTTGGGTTGAGACTTCTGACCTATAAATAAAGTCATATTAGGAAACAATGATCCCTAGGAGTGGATGGAAGCTTGAAAGTTACCTGGTGAAATTCCAATCTCATTTGAGATTCCTTCTCTGCTATGTCTAAAAGTAGCCCTTTGGCTATGTAAACAATATGTCCATGGACAGAGAAATCTTCCATGAACCCATGGGACATTATAAGTCAATTTCTTTTATCTGAAATATTTTCAGTCTAACTTTTATGCTACAAATATGACCATGAACTATAAATATATTTTGGTGAAAATTATTTCCTTAACTGAGCGGGAAACCTATTCTTTCTTGAGCCAATCTTTTGATCTCCCTCCACATACTCTTGGTGGCTATGTTTTTCTTTTCCTTCTCCAGTTTCTGTTTGTGTTTCCCTATTTTCTCTTTTATTTTTTGCAGTACTTACATGCTCAGTAGAAGAGTTACTCTCGCCATGAGTGATTGTTCTAATACTCAGATGCAGAAGAATGAATTAATAAGGTTTCCCTCCAGTCCTAAGAGACATGAAATCTCAGGATAAATGCAGGACTGTGACTGTAACCTTGTCATTGCCAACATAGCATAAATCATTTTATGGCCATCCAAGTCCCTATCTCTATCTCTTCCAAATTGCAGCAGGATGTTGCAATTGGGGGGGGGTGTTTCAGAGATTCTCAAATATTTATTGGCTCAACATCTGGAACAAATTATGTAATGTAACATGAGAGGAAATATTTCTTTGTATCCAAAATATGAGAGGATAATATAAATGTTTAGGCATGGAGTAGTTAACAAGAGAAACTTATGAGAAACTAAACTGTAGAGAAACATAAAATCTATAACCTGAGATCTGGAAATGACTTGAGTTCATTTCTATATAATATCAGTAACATGCCAAATGCGACTCAATTATTTGAATTGCCTCCCTCAAAATCATGCAATATTCAATAAAGCCAATATTATCTCTCAAATTCTTTGTTTCTCTGGAGTGGTACTTTAATCACTCACTATACCAGAGTTTGGGGCAACAAAACCAATTAGGTAAATTCAATCTAAAAATGGCATCTTTTTTTTCATGTAAAAAACCCTCTATATGTTTGTCAACAATATTGACTTCTAAATGTCTGTTGGATGATTGAACCATGCACCTGGGTTGACATGTAGACTACTAACTCAAAAAAAAATTAATCATGAGTAAAGATTTAAATTGAAATATCATTGCCATGAAATATAGGAAATGGTTTGAAAAATTAAAGTGTCTAAGCTTACTTATCCTCTGGTGCTATTATATTTTATACATTTAATCAATAACTTTTTTCAGGTATTGAGCTCAAAAGAAGCAATAATTCTCACAAAAAATTTGTTAGTTACTAAAAACAATTCACCATGCACTGATAGTCTATGAAAATGAGAAACTGTTTATGCCTTTTCAAAAGAAAAACTTTCATATCTCCATCTTTACAATACCCATGCTGAAACCACCAGAAAGGTGATCTGTGCTTAGTACTTTCACTAATCACATTGATATTATCTAAATTTCATGTGATCAAAGACTCCAGATTTAGAGGCTTATAACTCAATTCAAATACACCTTTGCCACATTATTTATATATTTCTCACATATGTAATAGAAAGGACAAAAGCAATTACAACCTCTTCCACTGTCAAGTAACCTTAGGACCCAAGCTCAATTCTGAATATCTCATTTTATAACTAGAATATGATGGGCAAATGTCCATACTTAGAAATATAACTCATGCACTAACTAGGCCACCAAATATGAGAGTGGGTACACATATGAAAGCAAGGGTGGTATGTGGAAAAACAGCACATTTGATTTATTTTCCAGATCTGCTGCTCTGTGTCTGTATATAATGAACTGCAACAGTGGTTCTCTTGTTCTCTGGCTTCTCCCATGGCTCAGTCAGTGATAGATAATGAAAGGAAACAGTAGTACAGAAGAACACACACCTGGAGTGCTTCCTATTCTGGCTCCCCACCAGCCCCTCCCATTGTGTCCTCATTGTGGATTCATTTCCCTACCAAAAGAGAAATCTTGTGCCAGACGCTACCCTTTCTGACTTCCCACATACTCTCTCCCTTGCCACTTCAAGACTAGGTATGACAAGCAAACTCCCATCTAGCACATCATTTCTTAAGTTTTCTAAATCTTACCAAACTGTTTATGATGGACCCATCATCAAATTCCTCAAATTAGTCAAACATGAGCATGGCATAGTGTTCTGGATTTTTTAAAGTTTTTATTTCATGTACTTCTCTACTGATCTTTATAATTAGCTTCTTTGTACCGATTTGGGGTTTGGTTTGTGTCTGTTTTCTATCTCCTTCAGCCACAGCAATAGGGTCTTCATTTGATTTTTTTCTCCTTTAAAAATTTTTTTAATATTATTTAATTAGCATATAGCATTTCTGTTGTTGTTGTTGTTGTTAGGTGCTGTCAAGTTGGCATCCAACTCATAATGACCCTACGTACAACAGGCGAAACACTACTGCCAGTGCTTCTCTGCTATTCATAGAATTTTCAAAGGAGGATTGATTTTTGGGAGTGGGTTGCCGAGTCCTTCTCCCAAGCCTACAGTATCTGGTGTTTCCAGGCAGTCTCCCATCCAAGTACTAACCAGGGCCAACCCTGCTTAGTTTCCAAAATCTAACAGGATTGGACACCACAGGGCTACAGCTGTAGGCTGTATACAGTATAATAGGTTTTATTATGGGATTATCATACAGTTGAATCATTTATTTTGCACTTGTTCTGTCCTTCATTATCCACCATGTGGCTCCCACCCTCTTTCTCTAATGCCCTCCCCCTTCTAGATACATCTCTCTCTCTCTCTCTCTCTCTCTCTCTCCATATATATATATATATATATATATATATATATATATATATATATATATCTTCATTTTAGAATAAATCCAGCTTCCACATATGAGTGAGAACATGTAGTATTTGTCTTCCTGCGTCTGACTTATTTCATTTAAAATGATGATCTCCAGTTTCATCTCTTTTCCTGAAATTGACACAAATCTCATTCTTATTTACGGCTGAATAACATTCCATTACATATGCATGCATATGTGTATGTGTGTGTGAATGTATATGTACACACACATATGTCTACAGCTATACCACATTGGTGTCTGAAGCCATCTGATCTTGGAAGCTAAGTAGGGTTAACCTGGCCAGTAGTTGGATGGAAAACTGTCTGGGAA